>VWZI01012095.1:285496-379581 GCA_013396835.1 Psilopogon haemacephalus
GGGGGCGGCCGGGGCTCCGGCGGCGCGGATGGCGGAGGGCGGCCAGCCCCCGCAGCAGCAACCCCAGCCGCAGCTCCTGACCGCCGGTGGCGGCGGGGCCGCCCGCGGCGTGAAGCGGGAGTCGGAGCTGGAGCAGCCCATGCCCGGTGGGGACGGCGCCGAGGGTGGCCACAGCAAGCGGCTGCGGACGGAGGCGGAGGCCGACGGCGGCGGCATGCAGGTAGCAGGCAGGGCCGGGCCGGGAGGGCCCTCTCCGTCTCTCCCGCATCAGGGCTCCGTGGGAGGAGGTGGCCAGTCCGGGCCGCGTTTGATTTCGGGTTGCGAGATTCGAGGCGTTGCTGGTGGGCGTGCGGCCCTTTCCCTCGCTAGCAGCAGCGAGGGGGAGCGAGTCTCTCGCCCGGGGCTCCCGGCCGGAGGCGGCCGATTCCCGGGCACAGCCCAACACGTGGGGTGGCGGCGGCGCGGGGCCGCGGCCCTCGGGGAGCCGCTGCTTGGTCCGGCGCTCCTGACACCGCCGTTTTCGGCCCACCGGGGACGCTTGGGAGGCCTCGGATGGGTACGGGGCGCTGGCGGGGCTTTCGGGTTTGCCCGCGCTGCCTTTGGGTCTCGTAAACCACGGGGAGGAATCCCAGGTGATGCCTGGGAAGGGGGAGAAGAGGTCGTGGGGCAGCGGGGCGGGCGGCTTCCAGCCTGGCACAGGGACTGCCAACGGGATCTTAGGTTCCTGTCGTCCTCTGCCAGCTCGCTTTGATGGTCCCCAAAACATTGCTCTTTCCAGGTGCATTTGCTTATGTGTTTGTGGGGTGTTGCTGCCGAGGTGTTTCTGCTTTCCTTTGTCTGGGGTGTTGCACAGGGTCGTTTTATTATGGCAAGTGCAGTGGCCTTTATTTTTTTTTTCCCTTCTGTTTCCTTGTGGCGAGTAGGTTGGCAGCGGGGAGTGATTTACTAATCTGAACTTGTTTCTCCTCTCACCTTTTATCGGGCTGCGAAGTCCTGCTGATTGTAGCCGAGGGGAGCATCCTGCCCTCTCCAACGTGCTTCTCATCTAGATCCCAAAAAGCTGGGCAGTGATCTTCCCTTTTTATTTACTTAGGCTGTCTCCAGTTTGCATGCTCCAGAGTGGTGTTACTTTTTCTTTTTCTTTCTTTTTTTTTTTTTTTTTTAAACAGCTTGCAGCAGGAGAGTTTTGTTTGTGTCTCAGTTTGATGTGGAGCCTTCCATGGTGGTCTCTCCACCTCACACCACCGCTTTTTCCCTGGTGTAATGGTGTGGGCTGAACTTCAGCTGGAACGTCACACCTGAGTGCCGTCTTTTGTGCTCTTGCAAAGGCCAGCAAAAAGCGTGCCACGCTCTTTTATTCCTTGAAGTAGTATCTCCTCCCACACGTAGGTGTCAAATATGACTCAGACAATGCGTATAATTACAAGGAGAAAGATGTTGAGCACTGAAGGAGTGCTTATGCGTTGTATCTTGCTAGGGGTTATGAATGAGCGTGTGAGCAGCTCTTCAGTGTTGAGTTGAGGCACAGATGCTGTGTAGATAGAGGAGGTGCACCACTTTACCAGCAGTTGGTGGTTAAACTGGTTGGTGTTGATGTAAATCAACGGAAAACTGCCCAGGAAGGAGTCTGAACAGGTTTAATGAAACAGCTTTAGCATTTAACTTTTTTTTTTTTTTTCTTTCTCTAAATTCCAAGTAAGTAACAATCTCTGCATACATAAAAAAGCTCCCCTCGATATGTATATTGAGGGAAGCATTTTATTTTCTCTTCAGTAAATAGTACAAGGTAGCAGCATTCAGCCAAAGGGTTATGATAGTGCACAGTAACATATGCTAGTGGTAACGGTAGTAGGATTAATAGTGGATCTTAGTGGAAAGTTGGGTTTTGTTTATGTATCAAAAGCTGGCAAACAGAGGAGAAACCAGGTGGAAAAGTGAAACTAGCAGAGTTCGGTTTTAAAGTTAAGTGTTTTTATAGGCAGAATAACTGTTCTTCAGACTGGGACCCTCATATTGGAGTTACTTGGTTGGTATTCTTGGCATAATTTTAATCTTTTTGTACGTGTATAGATGGAATAGCTTTTCCAGTCAATACAAAAGATGAAAATAAACATGAAGACAAACATATATATATATGTGTATATATATATACACACTCATAACATTATGTCCCAAAGTTTCCCTTGACTTTTTTTTTTTACTGTTAAAGAATATAGTTTATTTATTTGAAAATTCTCATGGTTATAAGCGAGAAAAAAAAGCCAAAACAAAATTGAAGCCAAACATACAAATTGTATCAGAGCTTGGAAAAACGTGTTCTTTAATGTTTGGGAAATTTGGTTATCTTTTAACCTGGCAGTCCAAATACATGATTGTTTTTCATGAGGATTTCTGTTCAGATAATGTATTGTTGTGAAGTACTTTATTTTAGAATATTTTTAAAATATATATTCTCTATGTTTAACTGTACATAATGCTTACAAGAGGAATAAGGAGCTTATTCTTTGATTTTTCTTTTCTTTCCCCCTCTGTGCCCTCATATACTAGAGGTCTTCTGGAAGCTGGAAGTAACACCAGCAACTCTTGTACCTTGTTTTTCCTGCAGATCCTGTCCATTTTCTACTTCCTGTTCCAGAGCCACAGGCTGTTGCTGTGTAAACTTGGTGACCTCGTGTCTCTAGGCTGATAGCGAGGAATCCTGGAGTGCCAAGCTTTCATCTTTGCATAACCCCTACCTACTGATGGCTCAGGATATGAGCATGGCTTGTGATGCTGAAATAAAGCATTTAGCTACAGAAATTACTAATGCGGTTGTAAAACTAATAGCTTCATTAGGGTTCTCTTAACATGAAATATTAAAAATAGCCCTATAAGGAGGTAAGGTTGTAGCTAGCTAGTAAGAACTCGGGGCAAAGTGTGCCTTAAAGCTTAAAGTAGCCCTTCAGTTTACTGGGCTTCTTGTTTTCTGCTGTCCCAGGCTAGCATGCTCAGACAGCTTATGCAGTTAGGGTTTCATTATCTAATCCATCTTTGATCAGGCTGGATAAATGGTGTTTGGTCAGTGCTGATCTTGTTAGGAGGGTGGTGTAAAGCTGCTTGTGTTGGGATTGGGACAAATCGGATCATGGCTGCTATCTGCATCTGGGGCATATTTCAGTTAATCGTGGCGTGGGAGGAAAAGGTCCAGCAGAGACTGCTGCTTTTTACCTCCCTGTGGTCCATAAGTGGCAAAAATCAAATGCCACTACCCAGGAATGTCTCCTGGCAGTATTTGGTTATGTTTGTAAGCTTTGGAAGTGAAGGACCCCAAAGGTACTGCTGCTTTTTAACTATATAAATACTAAATAGGTACTAGGTTGCTTGGCTTGGGTGAGTCAAATAATTTGGATCAGCTTGCTGACCTGGGTAAATACAGTCCCTAACAGACTGAAGAAAAAAAACAAACCCCAAAGTAAGTTATATTTTCTTGAGTCACTTGTAAAACTGAACTGAAGTGCTGTTGTTGATGGAACTGTATTTCTTGCTTGTCAGAAGAAGTTGACTGCAGCACAGATGGAAGAGAAAGTGCTCTTTGCAGTAATCTCTCTCCTCTGTTCCTTGCATGATGGAAGACAAGATGTATTGTGGCTAGCTGGGAAGTGTGCTTTCTTTCTCTTTGGAGCTGCAGACAAGGATGTTGTGTTTTGTCTTCCTGACTGAAGTGCTAGAAGTGTACCAGCCGGTTTACGTTGCTGAGGAAAGGTATTAAAATATATTTCAGTTGCTTTGCGTGGGGTTGAATTAGTTAATCAATTACTCATTTGATCCCCAAGCTGAATTTTAATTTAACTTTTTTAATGGAGTCTAGGCTGGTTAGTGAATTAAAATTGTACCTAGGGGTAATATTCAATTGGAATTAGACGTGAGGTGTGAACAGAGCTGGTCCTTGTTCCTCTTCCATGAGTGACTTGTGCTCAGTATCTCCAAGTGTTTGGGGTTATTACTCTTCTACAACCATGAGTGTGGCCAGCTGGTTGGGGAAGATAGTTAATGCAGCTGTGGTCTATGCCTTATCCAGTCCACATAAACTTTTAGTGGTAGTGGTGAGCAGTGGCTTTGATTTGTCTTTCAGGCCTGTCTGCATATGGTTCTCAGAGATGACTAGTGGTGCTGAGATCAGTCCCCTGTGACTAAATGATGTAATAGATGATCAGCCTTTGCTCTGCAAGGAAGTCTGTGGTTTCTCTTCCTATGGCAGACCAGAATATGGTCTACCAACTCAAGTCCTTTCAGCATGGAGGACTGGAAACCTCGGACCAGCAGTGTGCCACAGAAAAGGGAGAGCAGGGATATTGGTGGTGCTTCAGGACAATCAGTGTTCTCGTTCACGCTGCAGCCTGTTTGTGCTGCTCTAGAGGAAGACAAGATATCAATCTGCTGATCGTTTCCAAAGACAGACTTGGGTTTTACATGTAAGAGAGCTGACTGGCACTGTAACCGAGAAAGGACCAGTGAATAGCAGTTTTTTGTGTGCTAGGGGACCTATGGAAATCTATATTTTAAAATATTATGGAAAAGAACATGTAGTTCCAAAATTGTGGGAAAGCCTTGTAACCAGTTTAGCTTTTCCCTGCCTCTTATTTTTCATGGCACGGCCGTCTTTGTAAAGACCTGCAGAGTTTTTTTTTTAGCATATGAGATATTCTAGAAAATAACTGAAGTTCCAGTTTTTAGAAGCAGTCTTTGTATCCAGGATGGGGTTTCCTGGGATGCTGTTTGGATAGGCTGTTCCTGATGTGATGAAACATGATGAATCACCTTTAAATTTGTTGTTGTCTCTCTGTTTGCTTTCGTCCTTTGGTTTTTAAAAAATATTTTAGTGTTATGAGTTAGACCTGACAGAGTCTGGGAAGACTTAGAAAATGACCAGTTCAAAGAAAACATTTGGCAAACAGACTGAAAGTTGGGATTTTAGAGATGTTGAGAGCGCTTTAATGTTGGCTCTTTTCTTGCAGTATTCAGGAAAATGGAAAGTCCAAGTGAAGTGTTCTGAGTCCAGGGTCTATTGGAATCTCTCTGTGGATTTCAGAGGCCTGTGTCTTAAGGTGATGGCTGTAGTTGGGAGGTTGGAAGGGGAACAGAGGTCTGGCTCTACTGGAGATGGTTTCCTCCTGTGTATATGTACCAGCTGGAGACACATACTTTGTATTTTTGCTTTTCAGATTTCCCCACTTGGAAACAAGAGCGTGCTGGCGTTTTGCAGAAAGCCTGGGCTCTCCCTTGCATTTTGAAAAGATTACCCACCTAGCTGAGTTCAGAGCAGTGTGTCTCTCTCCCAGGCAGGTCCTGTGAAATACTGTCAGCTTTCACAATGACCTAGCAAACAGGGCTCCCACTTTGCTCCTTTACACCAGATATTCATGCCTGTTTTTTCAAGACTGCCTCAAAGAAGTGCTGGTCACTGAAAGTTTAGCTGCTGTGTTGTGCTGCTTTATTGGTGCTGTGCTGAGGGCTTTTAGCAGCTCTGCTGTAGTGAGGCTGGTGGCAGCAGAAATACCAGAACAAGGAGATACAAAGAAGGCAGCAGTAAAATAAAATTTAAAAATGACTGCTTTATTTGCAGTAGTGGTAGGGAAGCCAAACTGTAGTAGAGACAGACCTGAAGTAGATTCTGTGTGTGGTCTGCGATCCCCTGCAGACTGCTACTGAAGGACATACCCCTGTTAGCTTGGAAAAATAAAGCCTGTCACCAGCAGCCTTTGGTTTGCTGCACAGAAACAACCTCTGCCCCTTTTGAAGATGTTAGGGGTTGCACTGGTGAAAAGTATTTTAAAACCTGTCCCTCTGCGCTGAGGACTTGTCTCATGGCGTGGGACAGATCTGAGTTTTCATACGACGCACAAGAGGAGGGCAGGTGTTTCAGTTGACTGGAAACCTCTTACTTAGTTTGCCCATCTTAGGTATTACTTGACCTTCTGTGTATGTGTGCTTTTGAAATGCAGTGGCAGAGGGATCAGAGGAACATCCAGAAGCAAAGTGAGAGAAGCAATTAGAGGTAACGAGTTCCAGTTCATTGAAGCATTCTGCTGATCTACATTTTACAGTCGTACTGAGTGGACACTGGAGTGTAGCTGTCATGAGATAATCCCGATGCTTAGGGATTAGAGCTGCTTGACTGCGTTTTGGGCCTTAACTCCCTTTGCTCTCCAGTAAATTTAATTTTGCCAGCAAGCTTTTTCTAAATTCAGAGAAGTGCCAATTTGAAAGATGTGTATGCATTTTCCCCAGCGTGCATTCCCTTCCCTCTGTCTCACTTTCCTGAGTGCACCTCCTTTTCTTCAGGTTGAATTTGAGATGTTTGTAGCCGTCAAGCCCAATGATGTCAGGGGCTGTATGAAACAGCCTTCAGCAGACTTGGACCCTGCCACCATCCTGACCTGCAGTCAGGGCTTGGCTGAGCTGTCCCGCTGAGCTGTGCCAGGGCACCTCTCCTGCAGGAAGGCTTTGCTGTCTGCCGTTGTATGTTGAGTTTTCTAACTTGTGTTCTTGGTTCTGGAGGATTTCTAGGGTGTTTGGTCAGAGGCTTTTGTACTGTTCCAGCCTCCTATTTGCCTTCTCAAGCATACACAGAACATCTATCAAACACACCCCTAGCAGCTCACTTGCTGGTCTGAAGGAAGTGGGTCATGCACACCTTAGCAATGAGAGGACGCGTCTAAGTAGCTGCAGAGTAGGAAAGGTAATATCCAAACCCCCTGTTTAATGAGGGGCAGCAGCTGAGCTTGAGCTGCATCCAGCATCAGTTTGGTCTGACTAGGAGACTTCATCAGTTTCCGCCAGCTCAGCTGGGGTGACATTGGTGTTCAACCAGCTGTACCGTTGCCACCTCCTAACCTTTGGAGTGTGAGCAGAGTGTGCTAGTGATTCATACTGATTAGAAAAGCAGTCATGAGATCTTATACTTGCATCTCTTGGGCAGGACAGTGGGATTTGATCTGGTATGTTTTTGAAGTGTCTGGGTGTTCCTTGGGCTGTTGCCCCTGTTTGCCTTTGACTAGGAGAGTTTGTTGTGCAGGAAGATTGCTTCTAGCCCACACTCTTTGAAGCCAGCATCCAATTGTTGCTTTTTCTGTGCAGCTATCTTGGGTTTTATCTGCTCATAATTGCTTCAGCAATAATGCAAATATTAACATAGAGATGGGAAGAACCTGCACCTTTAAAGGCGGGGCGGGGTGGGGGAACACCAACATGTCAGCACGTTCTACCCTCTGGCTGTATGTAGCTAAAATTTCCTGCAATAGAGAGGCTAAAGAAGCAACCTGATGTGGCATTTCTGTGTTGTGCAAATATCAAAATATTCTCCCTAGAGGCCTTTGAGGCTCTGGGATCTGGATGCAGCTCAGCTTTCTTCAAGGGACCAGAGTATGCTCTTTTAGCTGAGGCTTTCTGCACAAAATTTCCCCCTGCTATTTCTGTAGGAGACTCTTGCAGACACTTGGGGTGGTTGTCACCACTGGGGGCGATGCCTGAGAAGAAAATCCCACCAAGGCATCACTTAAAAGCCTTGATTTAGTGCTGCGTGGGCTGAGGAGAGGCTGTAGCTGGGATCCAAGGCCTGTAATTTGCTGCTTGTGGTTGTTGTTCCCTTACCCAGAGAGGGATGGGAAGGTCACCTTTCCAGCCTGCCTTCTCTCTTGGGCAGGCAAGGCTGGAGGAAGGCTGGGCTCTGCCCTGCGGCAGGGCTGGATGCCTTCTTCCTGGGGCCTTGGTCCTGCAGGCAGCGCAGCCAGGCGTGATCTGCTGAGCAGCTGCTGAGGGATGGTGTTTCTGAGCCATCTCTGCCTGGTCTTTTATTTTTATTCTGTTCTGTGGCTTTGCTGCCTTTTTGCGGGAAGAAGAAATGAGGGGAAGTGTGTGCATTAAAGAGCTTCTCCATTACCCTTTGTACTCCTGTTCTGGACGGAAGGTCCATCTGAGGCCTCTTTGCCATTCTTGTTTCGTGTCAAAAGACCTAGGCAGCCATAGAGCAAAGCTGGACTGTGTTTAATAGGTGCTTCTTCTTGACTGTAGGCACCAGTTCTCTCAAAGATCCATCTATGGAGTGACCTGGCATGATTCCTGGGATTAGAGATCACTCTTTCTACTCCCAAGAGAGGGGCAAGCCACGCAACCCAAAGAGATCTTGAAATGGTTCTTTCAGGGAAGGAAACAGACTTTGGTATTGTTGAGGCAGACTGAACCATGGCACATACTGGAGGAGTTGAAAGCTGGCAGTGTGGTATGGGGCTGGTGGGATGCAGAGGAGCAGGAAGCATGAGCTTATGTGGAGTGGCCTCAGGAGTTATCCAAATTGTGTAGGGAGCTGAGGCAGTAAAATGTATTAATCACTTCTGCTGGTTTGCTGAGATCTGTCAGGAGAAATCAGTTGAATTCAGAAGCTCCTGCCTGTCCAGTTACTTGTTTTGCCTAGGAGTGAAAGCTGAAGTGTGTGAAAACTCAAAATACCCTCAATGCTCCAGCTGTAGGAAGAAGTATGGTAGTTGGTGTTTGTCCTGGGTGGTCTAAAGCTTCTGGGCACTGTGCCCTTTAATGCAAAGGGGTGAGGACATAAAGAGCATGCCAGAGTGAGAACCAGTGCTGCAGCTGGGAGAGATTTAATACATGGCACCTCCAGTGTGTTAAGGGCCAGAGCTCATACTGGGCAAGTGCCCAGCAGGAGGATGTGACTAGAAGGTACGGTGAGAAGTCTTAATTATGCAGTTGTACGTTTTATGTTTTTAGGGATGACTTCATCTCTGTAAGTGTATCAGATGGATAAAGCTCACAGAGATGCTATTAAAATCTATTGGGAGTTTTGTTATCAGTTAAAATAGGTGTGAGGTTAGGGATAAGAGATAGTCAGTATTTAATTTCTTCCTTTTCATCTCACAGGTGGCCCCAAACTGAATTTACTGCAGATAATGTAAACCTTGCACTGAATACAGAACAACTAATTTTTAATGATCTCTCCTGTGGTACTCACCACTACAGTGTGGGTGCTGCACAGATACTAATGATCTTGGTTTTGAAGTTGTCCTGATAGGCAGAAGAAGTATACTGTCTGTTACTGATGAAATGGAAAATCAGGGTAATGGTAATGAGAACAGTTTTGCAAAAATCCCACTGACACTTGCAGCCTGATTTTTTTTTTTTCTTTTTTTAATTGAAGCTGATGGGGTTTCGATAATTCTTAAATCCTTGATATACAACTCCCTACAACCTCCACTGTCTGTGTGAATACCTACCACTTCCACAGCCTGATCCATAAGTGAGTCACATTGGACAAGTGTAAAGTGATGTTGGTTCATAGTCAACTAAATATGAATCTGCAGTGTGCCCAGGTGGCCAAAAGGCTGGTGGCATTCTAGTTCGTACTAGAACCACTGTGGCCAGCAGGTGGTTGTCTCCTTCTTATTGGTACTGGTAAGGCCATGCCTCGACTGTTCTGTTCAGTCCTGAGACACTCACTACAAGAATGACACTGAGGTGCTGGAGTGTGTCCAGAGGGCACTGAGGCTTGTGATGGGCACATGTTCCGTGAGGAGTGACTGAGGGAGCTGAGGTGGTTCAGTCTGGAAAGGAGGAGGCTGAAGGGAGATCTCATTGCTCACTACAGCTACCTGCAGAGAGGTTGAAGCAAGGAGCAGGACAGCTTCATCCTGGTGGCAAGTGACAGGACTAGAGGAAATGGATACAAGCTGTGCCAGGAGAGGTTTAGGCTGGGTATTAGAAAATATTACTTCACTGAAAGAGTTCTCAAACATTGGAACAGGCTGTCCAGGGCTGTGGTGGAGTCACCATCCCTGGAGGTGCTTAAACACATGTGGATGTGGTGCAAAGGGACATGGTTTAGTGTTGACCTTGCAGTACTGCATCAAAGGTTGAACTGGATGATTTTGAAGGTCTTGTGTGGGGTGATCTGCTGGAGAGCCCTGTGGAGAGGGACCTGAGAGTGCTGGTGGATAACAAGTTATCCATGGGACAGCAATGTGCCCTTGTGGCCAAGAAGACAATGGGGTCCTGGGGTGTTTTAAGAAGAGTGTGTCCAGCACATCACGGGAGGTTCTCCTCCCCCTCTACTCATCTTGAATACTGTGTTCAGTTTTGGGCTGCCCAGTTTAACAGGGACAGAGATCTGCTGGAGAGGGTCCAGCTGAGGGCTAAAAGGATGATTAGGGGACTGGAGCACTGCCTGATGAGGAGAGGGACCTGGGACTTTTTAGTCTAGAGAAGAGACGACTGAGAGGGGATTTAATAAATGTGTATAAATATCTGAGGGCTGGGTGTCAGGAGCAGGGAGAGCAGACTCTGCTCACTTGCTCCCTGTGATCAACAGCAATAGGTATAAGCTCCAGCACAAGAGGTTCCACCTCAACACAAGGGGGAACTTCTTTATTGTAAGGGTCACAGAGCACTGCAGCAGGCTCCCCAGAGAGGCTGTGGAGTCTCCTTTTCTGGAGCCTTCCAAGGCCTGTCTGGATGTGTTCCTCTGTGACCTGAGCTAGACTGTATGGTCCTGCTCTGGCAGGGGGGGTTGGACTCGATGATCTCCTTGGGTCCTTCCAACCCCCGAAGTCCTGTGATCTTCCAACCAAATATATTTTGTGATTCTGTGATGTTGTATTCATCTTAAAAAACAGCAGAAAAGTGTGTATTAAGTAACTTGGTCATCATTGTGGGCAAACTTGGAAGATAGGTTTGAAATCTAACTTTCTAAGTAGAAGGGATGTTGCTTGTCTTTAACTACAAACCCACATACCTTTCTGTTTCTGCAGCTGTTTCTACTGCTCAGAATGTTGTGCTGCTGAGGCTTGAATGAAGCAGGAGTCAGGAAAAAATAGTTTCTAAGCCTGATTTGTTGTAACATCCCTGTGCATGAGAAAACAGAGTGGAAGTTTATGAGCAGCTCTTGCTTTTTTTTTTTTTTTTTTTTTTTTTTTTTTTAATCCACAGCCCTTGCCTTTTGCAGTTGAAATGCCATTTAGGAGAGAATGTAGTTATCTTGCTATTTGCCTTAGAAGCATGTTTTGGCCTGTTAGCAAGTAGAAAGCTGCTGTATGGACAGGAGAGGTGGAAACCAGTTCCCAACTCACTCCCTGTACTGGCCATATAGGGGACCAGCAACTCTTCCCCATCCTGGAGACAGGTCTCCATGGTCTGCATCGTCTCCAGAGAGCCCTGGGGAACAAGACCAGGACTGGAGAAGGACTTTTTGTAAAGGACAAGGTATAATGGTTTTAAACTGAAAGAGGCTGGATTTATATTAGATGTATGTGCCCCATTCCTATGAATGTTCAGTGCCATATTGGATGGGGTTTTGAGCAGCCTGGTATAGTGGAAGGTGTCCCTGCCCGTGGTAGGAGGAGTTGAAACTAGATGATCTTTATGGTCCTTTCCAAGCCAAACAATTCTATGATTCTGGACTGGATGCTCTGTCTTGTTGCCAGGATTGTCAGGTGACTACCATGGAAGTAGTATACAGCTGTAGAGAAGGAAAACACAATCCATCTCACTCCTTTTCTCCCAGAGGAGATAAAGACCAACCTGGCAATGCCTTTTGTGTGCCTCTGCATGTCTCCTAGGAACTCTTGTTGCTTTGAAGTGAGGGAAGGAGATGATGCTGGAGCTCTACGGCTCTCACACAAATCCAGTGGAGACCTAGCATCTGTTAATGTCACCAGCTGGATCTAACAGCTTTTTCTCTATATGACCTTTATACCTGAGCACTTATTGGAAACTTCTGAATTCCTGGCTAGTTAGATTTCCCTGAGAGTGGCGGTTTGCATACCAAGTGTTGTGAGAATTGGGCTGAGAGGTCATAGTCACAAACAGCAGAGGCAAGGCCATCATTTGCCAGGGTGGGATGGATTCAGCAGGAGGTGATAACAGCATTTGTGAACAGTCCTTTCTATATGATGGTTAAATGTCAACCATGGGAGAGAGAAAGCTTCAAAGAAGAGGAAGAAAAAAGGAAACGGCCCGACTGTGTATTTTGATTTTCAAGTGGGAAAAACTCTTTGTAGTGTTTTGGTATGTTGTGATTTAACCCTGTCCAGTAACTAAGCACCACATTCTGCTTGCTTGCTGCTCTCTGGTGGGGTGGAGGAGAGTTAAAGTGAAAAATTTGGTGGGTTGCAATAAAGACAATTTAATAAGTAAAGCAAAAGCCATGCATGAAGGCAAAGCAAAGCAGGGAGTTAATTTGTCACTTCCCATCAGGAGGCAGGGGTTCACCCATCTTCAGGAAACCAGGTCTCTGTGATGTGTGATGGTTGCTTGGGATGAAAAATGCTGTCACTGCAAACCTCCCAGCTTTATATGCTGAGTATGATGTCATATGGTATGGAACATCCCTTTGGTCAGCAGTGGTCAGCTGTCCCAGCTGTGTCTCTCTCCTCTTTCTTGTGCCTGCTTGCTGGTGGGGTGGTGTGAGAGGCAGAAAAGACCTTACTAATATGTAAGCACTGCTCAGCAGTAGCTAAAATATCCCTGTGTTATGAACACTCTCTTCAGCACAAATCCAAAACATAGCCTCATACCAGCTACTAGGAAGAAAATTAACTCTATCCCAGCCCAAACCAGCACACCATCTGCCCAGTCCTCCTCAGTTCTGACTTGTGAGTTAGTCTTGTCTCAGAACTGGACTGCTGTGATGGACTTGGATGTGGTGAAAGAGACTGAGACTAGCATTTGAGTATGTGTTGTCTGACCAGTTATCTGATACGTGTCTGTGTATGTCTGTGTGTGCCTTTACTAGGAAATGAAAAGGGTGCTTGTAATTAGATCTGTGATTTTGTGTGTGCTTCTGTCCACTGATTGCATCCTTCTAGAAAAGACTTGCTGCTTTTCACCATCTTGCCCAGTCTCTTCTGTCATCTTCAACAGGAGCATCTTGTAGTTGGTGCCAAATACTGTAGACTCAGAAAAATCACTTCTTTGTCCATAAATCACAAACTAGCACCACTTAGAATTCTTAATATTTCATGTTCTGTCCTGAAACCTCTCCATCTGAGGGGCTGACAACATACCTGAGCATTTCTCTCTCAGCCAGTATATAGCTTCTCCTGGGAGTGGGTGTTTCCCATGAGGAAGGTGTTAACTAGAATAGATAGAGGTGCAGTGAGACTTTGTGTGTGTTCTTCCTGTTACCCAGTGCTTAAAGGGATGAGTAAGTGTTCCTCCTCTGCTGGTCAATGAGCTGTTTCCCTCTTGAGTGGTATCAGGTATTGGTGACTGCTTTGCATGCCAAGAGAAGCATGGGCTGTAGCTTGAACCATGACTCCTTTAAGGACTAGGAATTTAACTCTGCGCTGTTAGTTGATGGAGCATGTCCATGTTGCTTGAGAAGGTTTCCTTAAATAGGCATGACCTTTCCAGTGAATACAGGAAGATAGTTTTTTCATTGGGTTGTTTTTTTTTTTTTTTTTTTAGCTTGGCATTTGTTTAATTTTTGGAACTCATGATTACTGCAGGCATTTACCATAGAAGTAGCTCACGATCTTGGGAGCTTTGTGGGGCAGGGTTTGGCAGCTCTGTTGAAGTCTGATAGGGAGATTGGCTTCTTTGTAGTGCAGCATTCACTATAATGTTTGTTCATCCCTTATGTTTGTTCCATCCTTTCTCTACCAGCCATTGCTTTTCACTTTCGGTGATCTGGTTCTCATTCCTTATCATGCTGGCATCCAAAGATCTGAGGCATCTCTACATACAGTGAAAAAGACTGGCCAGTCTTCAAATATGAACACGTAAATGGAGTTGGACTAGATGGTGTCCAGAGGTTCCCTTCCAGCTGCTAGCATTCTGTAATTGTGTGAATGTGCAGTGGTTCATTAAGTTTGATTCATCCTATGATAAAAATATTCTTGGTGAGTTTTAGTATTTGTTGGTGTGGGGGTTGCAGGCAAACAGGGGAGAGTGGTCCTGTCCCCTCAGAATAATGAATCCTCTGTCTATGACGTGAATGTGGTGACTGAAGTAGTGCCTGTCCCAGACCACCTCTAGGAGGTGAAGATGGAGATGAGTGTTTATTTGACTCCTGTGTGCACTCAGCTTTTCCAAATTTCCTGGTTTTAGCTGTTTTGTCAGTGTTGCTGACAAGATGAAAGCCAACTCCTCTCTGAACTCTCTAGTCTATGTTTGTCTCCAAATAAGCATAAAATCTTTATGCTTGGGCTCCCATTTCTATTGTAAGGTGTTAGATAGACTTGATGAAGAGATGATACAGATGTTCTGTAAAAGGTGTAGTACAGAGGACAAACTGACCAGTCTTAGCTGCACAGTAGTATCACCTGTTTTGTTTGGCTTGTTCTACTTGATCCTTGGGGTTACTCTGAAGTACAACTTTTAGGCCCATTCTCCTGAGGTGTTGCTTATTCTAGGCTACCAGTTTCTTGGTGCTTGAACTCTTGGAGGCTTGCAATTAAGATTCAGAGGTGTGCAGATTTGTCTGGTGGGTTCTGGGATTAGCAATTTTTACATCTGTTTTCAGGATTTTAAAGATGATCTCTACATCTCTGGGCCTTTTGGGCTGGAGTAAACATGTGGCATTGTTCCCTTTCTATGGGTGAATTCCTACCATTGTAAGACCTTCTCTGCCTCTGACTTCCTGAGCAGGATTTTGATGATTAGTGCAGTCACACTAAGTAGTGGAGAAGTTCTTAATAGGTCCCATCTTAACTCGAATTCCTACATAAATATTTTCCGTCTCATGCAGGTTTTCCGGAGATGCAGAGGCTGTTGGATGATTAGCTTCACAGTCTGGACAATCTGCTTATCTACAGGTGGTTACTGCATAGTGCTTGTCATGGAGGCAGCTATCCCCATGAAGTTGGTAGGAAAAATGACTATTAATTTTGTACAGGCTGCCTTCACATGGAAGTGCAGTGGGAAGAGAGGATGGGATGTGGTGCCACTTGTCACCCAAAGCCTGCTCTGTTCTAGCAGAGTCAGGGCAGGTGGTGCTGCGTTTCCCAGTGACTCACTTGCACCTCCGGCGACTCTTAAATTAGCCCTGTGCTGGAGTTGCTGGAAGTGCGTGTTGTCAAACACTAATTTAGCATGTTATGTCAAATGCTAATTTAGCATGTTATGCACGAAGCTAATTGGCAGGGTGGAAAACACAATATGCCTGTAGGAAACCTTTTTCTTACTTGGAAGACCTTAAACAGTAAAAATGTAAAATGTCCAGTAGGAAAATTATCTTTTCCTCATATGCTTAGCAATGATAATCGAAAGCGAATTGTACAATGCTGTGTTCAGAACCCTCTGATAAGATTGTCATGGCTTCTGCTCTTGTTTACAGATTTCCCATGTAGCTGAATTAAATTAACCAGACTGGTCAATTCATTGCTGCTGTATTTAACCCCCTGGGCAGCATTGAATCTGGCAGGGATGGAGCATCATTTTGACATGCTGCTTGGAAAGGGAGAATGTACAACAAAATGAAGTAGTGTTGCTGCTTAGGGGAGAGGTTCACAGTTGCAGCTCGGATGTCAAAGGGAATAGAGGTGGTTTCCAAAAGTCATTTTTCCTCCACCACTTCCAGTGTGGCTCAGGCACTTGAATGAGTTAGGTAGTGTGAGTTTTTTTGTCATGTTTGGGCTAGCCAGAGACTAATGTTTGTGCACAGAGTTTGTTCAAGGCAGATAGCATTACAGGAATCAAAACAGATCTTCATAGATCTGTTCATAGATTTAATCCTTTGTTTTTAGCAGTTAAATAACTCTGTGTTCTTTAGCCTAGCCTCCATTATCAGGGGTTTGAGCTCTTCTTAAATTCTAATGGATGTAATTGCAAGGTAATGCACAGAGGAATCAGACAGCTTCATCAGGCCACTTTTAGAGGAGCACAAATCTTGCAGCCCTGGGTTCAGTGAGCCATCCTTCCTCCCCTAGTTTGGGCTGGGTGGTCTCCTTGCTCAATTGCTGTCCATTCCATCTAAAGATGGTCCTCGAGGATGTCTGCACCCATCTTGTGCTGCATCAGCTTGTAGTGTAAATAGGAGATTTGCTTTGCAGCTTTTAAACTATAACATCTTTCCCTAACACTACAATTCACTTTAAATTAGATACTTGTATGGATCTGCATCCTGTTGTTAGGGGTATTTTGTATTTTTTGTTAGGCAAAATACATGGTATGCTGGAAAGGGCTATAGAGATTGCTCTTTTTTTCAGTGCTCTCTCTTAGAGTCTGCAGCTTGTGAGACTGGGATGATACTGTGTGCTTAGCCTTGCAGCCAAGTTGGAAATCTGAGTTCCAACACACCACACCTGCTTTTCTAGTCTGTTTGCTTCAACTTTTTATGTGGAGTTTACAGATACTGGTGCAGTTCTCATTTCAGAAAGTGCCCATTGTAGCAGCTGTTAAGTGGATGACAAACAGCTGATTTAGCCAAACATTCAAAAAACTTGTGAAAAAAAAACCAGTGTGAAGTCTATGCTTTGCAAATGTTGTATCAATACTACTGGATTAAGCAATGTTGAGCCACCTGATGTAGGTTGGTGTGATTGATTACACCCCCTTTGCTCTGGGCCACTAAAGGCATGTGTCTGGGGGTATCTACAGTAGGCACAGCTGCTGCATAGTGACTCCCTGTGTTGGGGTGCATGGTGTGAAACTTTACCTTGAAGCTAAGATGGTCTGATGGTAAACAGCTGCTGAAATAAGCCATCCTTTTCCTCTGATCTCCATCTAGCTTTGAGTTTCTTTTTCATGATCTCATAGAAAATGAATGAGTAATACCAAGGAGGAGTTTATCACTAAATCCAGCTGACTCATCTGTAGTGGGTGTTGAGCTTGTCTGCCTGCTAGGTCATGTTTTAAGAGACAGAATGGCAGGTGAACCCATTTGTTTGAGGAAGAAGTGTATTTGGATCCTGCCAGGTGTTGGAGTAGTTTATCTGTAACACACAGCCTTGGTCTCAATATGCAGCAACTGGATCTTCCATGGTAGTTTAAATTGATCTGCAGAGTAGCCTGAGGTACCACAAGCCTGACCTCTGTAGCACAGTGCTGGGAGTGAGGAACACAAGGCACCAGCGACTGACTGGCAAGACAGGGTGTCCTGGGGGACTATTGTATGCTGGAAGGAGGCAGGTGCTGATAAGGTCCTGCGTTTGGGTACCGTTGTGAGAGGGGGAGAAGCTTAGAATTGAAACCATGGCAGGCAATCCCAGGTGCTGACAGGCTAATGTAAAGTAGTAAATTAGCAGGTGTGTTTGTAGCGATGATAACAAAACTTTTCTCCTTAATAATGATTTATTTAATTAATTAATTTTTTAAAAGTAGTAACTGCATGTCAACTTTCTGGAGCCTGGGAGACTCAGGGAGTGACCTGAGAGGAGGTTCTGGTAGTTTTGTAGGAAAAGAAGCTGCTGAAAAGGATGAATTGCATCTGTTGTCCCTTTAAGAGGGAAGGTAGTGTGGAGTGCTTGCTCTGCCTCTCTGGTGCCGAGAGCAGCAGTACATACATGGACATGGCATACTGTACCCACAGTGCAACTGCGTGTCACTTCTGTCACCTGGCCAACATCTCTAGCTCTTCCAAGGAGAGCCCTTTGCATGTTTAGTACTATCGCACTGCTGTCGACCCTTCTCACACCCTCTCCACTTTAGGAGTAAGCGGTTGTCCTCTCCTCCTGCAGAGGATGTGGATAAAGGCGTGTTCATCTGCAGTTTCTCCAATTAACCACATTTTAAAGTCTGCCTTTGTCGCTGATGGCAGCCCCCCCTTCGCCTCGGCGTGCGGCCGCAACGCGCTCTCGTGCCGGCACGCTTCTGCTGCCCTTGAAAGCAGACCAAACTTATTAAAATCATTGCTAGTTGCCATGGCAGCTGTTGTCGCTGTGGGCTAATAGGAAAGGCAATTACTGCTGCATGCTGGGGAGAGTATGGGGAGGGTGTGGGGGACAGGCGACTGCGTGCTGGTGAGCTGTGTGACTGATAGATTGGCTGTCACAGTGAGCAAACAGCAGAGGAGAGAAGGACCGGAGATGCCCTGTGATGAAGTTTGGCCAAATATGCTGCATTTCCACCTCCTGGGCAGGCTCAATGAGAGATTCCCACCCTTCCTTTGATTGTCAAGGGAAGTCTCAGGGTTGAGTCTCATATTTGCAGCTGGGTGCTGCTTGGCTTAATAACTGAAACAGGGAGCTGAAAAACTTTATACACATCGAAGATGCTCATATGGCCTCTTCCCAGCTGTTTCCTCTCTGTAAATATTCTTCCTCATCTCATACTTTGCTGTTTGCTGTAGGTTGAAGGCCATGATATAAAATAACTCAAATTTTCTTGGAGTGAGGAGGGTTAGTTATGAAAACTGATGTCAGTTGTTTCAAAATGGTTCTGTGCTGCTGTGCCAGTAGGAGGCCAAAATGTTTTGATTATGGACCCGTGTGTAGACCCCTGTGTATTTGCAGGTGTTGGGTGGGCATATGGCATGTGCTGTGTTTTCATGCTTTCTGTAGAGAATTTAAAGCAAAAGGGAAGTGTTATCCTTCATATTTTTTCACTGAATTTGGGCAATATGTGCCACTGTTTGTGCCCATGCAAACATGAGAAAAATGGGGAACGTTTTGTAGTGAGGTGCTTGTAAGAAAATTGATAAATTCATTGAAAGATTCTGCTTGGTGAAATAGGCAACAGCTGTAAGATTGCAGCTCCTGTGAAAACTCAGGGATACCAAAATCTGCTTTGGTAGTGTTTGTCAGAGCCCTGCACCTCCAAACTGTAGCCCTCTATCCTCTGCAGTTTGTGCTGCTTTCCTTTTCTCTTAACCTGAGACGATGCTGCACAGGAGCTGTTCCAGTAGGCCCTCCCTGGCCGGCAGAGGCATGTGACAGAAGTTCCTTCTGGCTTCTGGAGTCCATCAGGGTGTCAGTGTAGCTAAAATGACGACTGTGATCCCTTCAATGGGAAAACAGTTCCAGGAGGTGTGCTAGAGGCTTATGGTTCAGATAAAGTGAGAAGAATAAAGCAGTCTTCTTGGAGCAGGCAAAATTGAGACCTTATCTGAATTTCTCTCCCTGTTTCGGATGATCTCCCAGCAGCTGTTTCCAACTGCTCTTTGAATCGTGCCCCATTGGGATGGCAGTGATGACTCACTTGGCTTGGGATGGTTTCCGCAGTTTGCGAGAGCCTGGCTTCCCAGGGAGCCGTGGCACCAGGAAGAGGAAGGTTTCTGGTGTGTTTGATCCCTCAGTAAAGATTATACTGTGTCTGTTTAATTAGAGGCTGCTGCTTTCTTTACCGGTGTGCTAAATATAAATGGAGGAGCTTGTCTAATGTACTCAAAGTTGCAAATGTCAGGAGTCAACAGCTTCATTTTCCTCTCGCCAAATCTGATTTGTTTTTAAGTACTACCACAAAATCTAATGATGCAGTAATTCCTGTTTCTTAAAAGGAATGAGAGATTCAGACTGAGGAGTTCATGCTCTTCTGCCCTCCCTCATCTCACCTTTGTATACAAAGGCAGAGCTACTGATTTGCAGGTGTTTGTACAGTATGACCCGAAGCGTCAAAAGACTTGATTGAAATATGCCATGTATAAGGTGTGTATGCAGGTAAAATGTAGTTTTGAACGTTTTGTTTTCACCCAGTTTTTGATGCAGAGTTACACATTGCAGACTTTACGTTTGTGACAGTCATCAAACTGCCAAAAGAAAGTAAAGCATACAAATTGCAGTGAACATACAGAAGCTGCTGCTGGAGCCCTGGCTTACGAGGATTTACTTGAGGCTTCGTGTTCAGTTTGGAATTCTTTGTTTGCTGAACTATAGCCTAAGTCCTGCCAGGCCCCAGGGAGAACTGTAATGGGACGGACATCTGTGCTTAAAATGCTTTGCCCTGTCTGTTTGCAGGAAAAAGAGAAGGTAGAAAATTAGGTTTAAAACAATTTTTTTTTTTTTACCCCCTTGGTGCTCCCACTGAACGCCCTGGACCTGTTCTGCCTCCATCTGCTTAGCCTTGTATAGTGCCATTGTGTGCGCTGTTTGCTTCGGTGTGTCTGTGAGCCATAGGGTGATGCTCAGGCGATGCAGCTCCCTACAACAGTGCTGGCACTGCTGCCTTGTGGAGTGTTTGGCCCCACATCGGCTGATTGGAAAGTCCTTGAAAGCAGAAACGATGAGGAGGACTCCTTATGGTGAAGGCTGTCTCAGTGCTGTTAGCCACTCAGTGTGTGGTGAAGGCTCGGTGTCTTGCTGTAAGGGATGTTTGCTCATGCTCTGGCTGTTATTTGGTGTGCTTTTATTCTGAGCAGGGGGATAATGTAGGGTAGCTGGTCTTGGTTGCTGGGCTGGAGGAGGAGGGAGCAGTCATTCCATGCTCGTTTTTGCCATGTTGCAGCATGTGCTGAGGGAGGCATGCCTTAGGCAGAGCACCCAGAACATCAGGTTGATCTGCCAGGCCTCTCTGGCTTCAAGACTTGAGGTCTGGCAGAACAGTTGAAGCGTTAGATGTGTTTTTGTGGAATGGGGAGGAAAGGAATCCAGAGATACTTCCTGCCGTTCCTGAGATTTTCAGGTTCCGAGTGGTGCCAAGAAGAAATTGTGTTTCTGGAGTATGTTGAGTCATTATCAGTATCTGTCCTCAGTCTGGGTGGAGAAGGCGGAGACTGTCCCCAACGTTTCCGTGTGCTCCTGGTCATCACTGGTATTACTGACCGGCAGAGAGGATTCTTTCCAAAAGCTGTTTCCTCTGCTGCGTGGTGCAATGTTGAGTCAGTAACCCTGTCACGTTGAAGGTTACCATTTTTCATATCCCCCAGCGCCTTTTTATTGTCTTCCCTTGTCACTTATTTTTTTCCCGCTCCAGCTTTCCTCTTTGTGCTAGGCTCACCTAAGGCTAGGGCAGAGTGCTGGCTGAGGGGGATTTATCTGCGTTGTCTTGTGCTCCGAGCCCTGGGAGCCGGGCTGATGGAGAGCACATGACCCTCTCGGTGGCTTTTCCTTCCCGGCGGGACACAGGGAGCTGTGTGTGAGTGGAACAAGAGGTGCTGTGTAGCGAGTCGGTGCTCCGCTCCCGCTGGTGGCAAGGGTGGGCACGGCTCGGCAGCTCCTGCCAGCGTGGCACGGTTCGGCAAGCCGGCAGCTTTCCCAGGCAGCAGGGAGCTTGCCCACCCGTGTGCTGCTCGCACACCGGCTCCCCGGCCTGACCTCCAATGGCCGAGGGCGATGCAAGCTGGCTTCGGCTTTCCTCGATGTGCTGTAAGCGAGCAGAGTGCCTGAATTATTCACTGCTCCACGGCCTGCTGTTCCTATTGAATTCCCAGCGTCGGGGCACGCTGCCAGCACCCAGTGACGAATTCGCTGCTGCGCCTGGCCTGGGGACATCCTACGCCCTGTGGGTTTGGGGAAGTGAGGCCGAGGGGGTCGGTCGCTAGCTCAGGAGTTTTGTAGCCGCGGGTTGGCGAGACTCGGTTGCCCTGCGGTCAGTCTTTCCATCCGCAGCATAGGTGGGCATTGACCCTTTTGCTGCTGGAAGGGTTGTTGGCAGATTTTCGTATGTTTGTATGTGTCTGTGCCTTGCAGCCGTGCTGCAGTCTGCTTGGCCTCCCAGGTCCTAATCTTTTGCTGCCGTCTCTCCAGATGCGGTGTCTGGTATTGTGTCCTATCTGTATTTCGTCTTTGTGGCACGGATTTCTCTGCAAACCACATCCTGATTTTTTAAACAGTTTGAGGTTCTCCTCTCCTCTTTCCACATCCCGCGTTTTCAGGGGTTGCTGTGCTAAAAAGCAATCACGTTTTACGTTTTCTGAGAGAAAAAGATGTTTCTTTTATTGTTGTAATGGAAACCACTTCCCGTTTGCCTGTGATGTTAGTCTTACTAATCTGAATAATGTTTTAATAACCGTTTAAAATATCTCTACCGTTCACATTATCGCAACTCAAAACATACCTGAGGTAGCTTTTATATACTTTTGGAGGAGATTATCACATCCTTTTGCAAGAACTTCTGAGTGTATATATGTTTGGTACTGTCTTCATTGTGTTGATCCTCTGCTTTGTTCCTCTGTGTTTTCTTTTCCAAGCAATTTCAGCAGGTGGCTGGTCCCTTGGGAGGCTTCCTTTGACCAGAGTGCTTTCTGGTCTCCGTTGATGGAATCGGATGGAGTTTCAGGTCCTCCTCCTGGCTGCACAGAGGAGTGTTTTTTCACCTCTAATTGGATCATGTAAATCATCTCTTTCTTTGTCTCGTCCTCTTTGTCCAGAGTCTCCTTATGGTGATTTTAATTAATAAATCAACCTTGACATTGGATTGAATTTTTGTTTACTTGCTATGTTGATATTTTAAAACTCGGGTATCTGACAAGCAAAACAGGGGTAATAATCAGAATTGTGACCAATAATTTCACTCAAAACCTGGTATCTGTAGTAGAGGTGACATGTAAATGAGACAGGGGTGGCTTTTTTTTCCCCCCCTTTCCTTTTAAAAATCCTGTGCTGTTAGAGCTCTCTGGGATTTTAGTATTTCATAAAGTGCTAAGGGTTCCCTAGGGTTTGACAGATGCTAGAGAAAACAGAGCTCCCTTCATGCTAACTCAGTCCTTTCATGCTAGTGCAAATGCTGGATGATGGAGAGGTGCACCTTTCTGCGGGCCAGTGGAAGGCTCTTCCTGCTAAATGTCACCTCAAACAAAGGCAATATCTTTCAGAGTTGCTATTTATCTCCCCAGCCTCAGTCTGCAGAGTGTGGCTGCAATGGGCAGTCAGAGGGGAAGAACTTGCTGTCCTTCTTTTCCTTACTTTGGCTCTTATGCCTGGAGCAGTGGAGTATGCAGTTAACTCTGAATATCACTTGAGGTGGCTTCTCTGCAGCAAGCAGCAGAGGGGACTTAAGTAATTCAATGGAGAGAAGCAAAACAAGCCCCAGGAAAGCCTAGATCATTTTATGTGTCCATGAGCATTGATCAGTTACTGAATCAAACAGGGCAGAAGGGAGGAAACAGGAGAAAGTCACTTGTATTGTTCTTTATACAGGCAGAAAGGGAGAGAGGTGTAGTTTTCCTTGTCAACAGAGGAGAGGGAGATGTCTGCAACAACCTTTCTCCAGTTGCTTTTAAAGTTAGGTGAGTGGGAGGGAGACAAAAAGTTGTGAAGATGTGAAGCCCTGCAGTGGTGTTCAGGCAGCAACTGGGAGAACCTCTGAGGCTGCACTTACACATTGTGAACACACAGGGTTTGCAATTAAAAAAAAAATCCTTCTGTGAGAAAAGTGTTTGGTCTTTCTAGAAGTAAGTACAACAGCTGATGGACTGGGACTCGTGAGTGGCACAGCCTACATGTAGTCAGTCTAGACTTGCTGTAACGTGTGGTGTCCAGGATGCTAGAACGCCTATTGCCAGAGTTTGGGGCTGTGCACTTATCTTTGTGTAGCAGGGATTATAACTTTTGAGTCTTCTCATTTATTTATACCCATTCTGGCTTTTGTAATGGCAGCAGCAGAAAAGGAAAACTTTTTTTTTTCTTTTTTCCTTTTTCGCACGAGATTTTTTGACTGTTTCCAAAAGGGAGCAGGTTTCCAGCTCTTTCCCTCATCCTTCTGATTCAATTAAAGAGCAATGAGGGGGAGAAGCTCTCTCATTCAGTCTGTGACTTGCATGTGTTCAACCCTTCTGTCCTAAATCTGTGCAGTACCTTTCTGTGCAACAGCTAACAGCTTTCCCATGCAGCAGCAGCATCTGTGTAAAATTCCAGCAGCTTTACTTTTTTTTTCTTTCTTTTTTTTCCTCCCCTTTTCCTGCTGCTGCTTTGAAGCTGCAAATAATCCTCCAGGCACCACTGTTGTCATTCAGTAGACTCAGACTGATGCAATGCTGTCTTCATAAGGGATGGGATTTGAGAGGTTCAGTTTTTCACCCAGGAGGATTACAAGCTTCATTTTGACAAAATCGTTTCTATACTACAGGTGGTAATGTTGGCATCTCATGGCTTGGCTTTTGGCACTAGGAAGACACACTGTAAATCCAGCAACTTTCCTAGGCCTTTCTTCCTTTCTGTGACACCTTTAGTGCCGCAAAAACCTCACTTCTGTTGGTTATTGCCTAGAAAGTTTGGGGGTCTGTTATATTTCAGGTTTGGTCAGGTTCATATGTGTAATATATGTGCACAAATGTATGTTTGATATACACACGCAATGTTAACTTATGCAGTCACAGTTGGAGTGCTTTCTTGTAATGTACAAAGCAGTGTGACTAATGAGATGATGTTTGTTTGTTCTTTCCTGTCCTCTTCAGAAAAAGCAATATAACTTCCTTTAACATGTGTTTTTTAAGATCTGCACTCATTAGTGCAAAAGAAAGGTAGCTTTTTTAAGATTTGAAGTAAGCATGTGTCTACCACTCCTGGAAAGTGCTGAAGTTTGTGATGCTCCTTGGCTTCAAAAGAGGCGTTTCACAGTATGACCTGCATAAGCATTCACCCTGAGATCTGCCTAGGTGTTGTGTGGAGAACTTCAGTTGTTCCAGGCATGAAACTGTCAGCTCCCAGTTTGTGTGATTTGAAGCTTCCTAAAAGCTGAAGTGTTGTGTTGTCACAGTCACTATTCTGCAGTTCATCTGAGAATGAAGGTAATGAAGGCATTAATCATTGAAGGCAGGTCATGTTGCAGGCTAGAGTAGAGTTGCTCCGCCCTTGAATGTGTGTGGCTCTGGGATATGTGTGGATCTTGTTTTTAAAGGCTGTAGCATCAGGCTGAGAAGCAGGAACATTTCTAAAATTTAGATAGCTGCGATGACCAAGGATGTGTACTTTTATCATGCTCAATAGTGAAGTCTTCTATGTACTTCGTCCTGCCATCAGCATCCTCCCCAGAATCAGTCGATACTTTGCAGCTGGTCTTGTCAAATCCTTGGCATCTCTTTGCGACAGTAGTGTATGGGCCTGTAGCAAAGACCAGTGCTTTTTGTCTGAAAGTCATGGAGGTCACAAATCCAAAGCACTGAAAACAGAAAGGGTCTATTTATGTTTTTACAAATGCAGTGGGGGAAAAAAAGTAATAATTTTTGTATTTCTCCAATTACTGATCTGAGAACTGGCTGCCAAGCATGGGTAGATTTAATTAATAAAAATGCATTTTTCCTCATGGATTCTCACAACCATTAATAATGAACAGACCAAGCATGACAGCTTCGTTTTGGATATTCACACTCTCTGTAGAGCATCCCTTTGCTCTTGAAAACTCAGTTAAGCAGCTCCAGTCTTTGGTAGAGCAGCAGCAGGCTTGAGTTGTGCTGTGCTTCTGAGAGATGAAGAAATGAAAAGAATATGAGCAAACATCTTCTGTATCTGGTTAGGCCATGCAGTATTGGAGACATTTTGGCATGAGAAAGGGAAGCTATGAAATGTGATCAGAAATAGGACTTTTAAAAAATTGCTGGCTTAGATGACTGCTTGGTATTTGTTTTGATCAATTCTTCAAGGGAGCAAAAACTCTGAATCTTAAAGCATTGTTAAAGACGTCTGTATGATAGGCTCTGAAATATATGGGTGACATAGTTTCTAAGGACTGTCTTATGTTTTTTGCAGTTTCATCATTGCTTTAAGCTGATCTAAGACCATGCTTTCATTGAAAAAGGAACCCTGCCTTCTCCATGACTCCAACTACATGGTCCTACACCTTCCCATGTACAGGTGTTGGGGATTACGTGGCCTGTAGTGACCACCTTCGTTCATGAAGCTAATCCTTCTTTTTGAGGGATTAGTTTCCAGGAGGATCAGCAAGCTGATCTGACTTGCCATGTTTGTCTGTGATCCCTGCTGTGCATGCAAGAGATGAGGTAGGGATGCACACTTGGGAGCAGTTCCCTTTGTTAGTAGTGTGATTTTTGAGGTTGGCTTAATCTGACTGTAAAAAAACCATGCTCTTAGAAGGTTTGTATCACTGTGTATCTCAAGAGAGTTGAGTTTTAATCTCTTTATACTTAGGCCAAACAATTGTTAGTAAGTGTGCAGAAAGGAGGGTGCAAGTAGAACTAAATTTATAGGGCTCCAACTGTCCAGAGCTTTGTATAAAAATGTTGGCTACACTTACAAAGAAACCTTGAGAAATGAAACAAAAAATACAAGTGGTGCTTTGGCATGGTTTGAAGCTTTGACTGTCCCTCTTGTCTGCTGTTTGCCACCATGCCTTTGGTCTGCTCCAGTTCAGGAGTTTACTGTACTGCTGGTTTCTCTGTACCTAATTTAAAATATTTGTTTATTCAGTTGGTGGTTGGCTTCTTTTCTTGTTGACTTCATCTGAAAGTACTGCATAGGAAGATAGGAGGCACTGAAATTGCAGGAGCTGAGATGTTTTTAGACTTCTCTGGCATTTTTATCTTTAGTCTCAGAGAGAGAAATACAACTTCCCAGCGTAAAGGTGTCTCCAGGGACTGCACACAGGTAGAGTTTTTATACTAAATCGTGAAGGAAACATGCTATAGGTGAATATGCTGAGACAATCTCTTACCACACAGGGACATTTACAAACAAAGCTGTGATTTCAGTAACACTTAAAAGATGGTAGAATGGTAATGCTGTTGCCTTTCTACAAGCTTTGTGAAAAATAATGGTGGGGTAGGGGTGGAGAGACATTCAGGCAAGTGTGCTACACTTGCAGTGAAGACTTGTGGATTACAGGCTTCGTGTGGAGTGGATTGGTCTGACCATACTGTGGCTTGTCCTCCCTTCTGCCCGGCAGGACCATGTCAGGAAACGTGACGAGGGGGCTGTGGTTGTAGCTGCAGGAGGCTGGGATGGGAAGTAGTCAAGCTACACAGGGTACAAATCTGTAAGGAACTAGTTACTAGATACAAGTAGTTCCATTATTGGTAGAGCTGCTTATTTATGACAGTGTCTTGCAGTCAGGACAGGGAGCAGGACTTTGATGCTGTTGTGTGGTGCTGATAGGAATGTGCAGTGTGTGTGTGGGATTGGGGTTTGAGACTTCCTGAGGGGAGAGCGTGGGTCTTTCTCCAGTGGCTTCAGACTATCCATAAAGACAATAGGGTGCAACTTAGGCTCTGTGAGAAAGTTATCTACTGTTTCTGAGGACTTCCTGGAATTTAACTAAACTTAAAACTGGTAAAAAGAGAGAAATGCATTGCAGGTTTGCACAATGCTGGATGCTCCAGACAAGAACTGTGTTTACCTCCTGCCTATTTGGCAGACCCGGGTCTAGGTGCCTGGAGTGCACCAACCTGTTGCTTTAATGCTTCAGTCATTGCTATGATTTCTGGCACCTATCCTGACATTTCACATGCCTGATTTGTTCCTGTGATCACTTGCTGTTAACGTGATATCTTATTTTTGTGGTTTATGGTGGCTTGGGTGGGTGGATGCTTTGCTGGGTTAAAAACTGGCCAGATGGCTGGGCTCAAAGAGTAGCAGTAAATGTAGTTAAATTCAGTTGGTGGCCAGTCACAATTGGTGCTCACTGGGGCCAGTTCTCATCAATGTCGTTATCAATGATCTGAATGAGAGAATTGAGTGCACCTTCAGTAAGTTTGCAGAGCACTAAGCTGGGAGAGACAGTTGATCTGCTTGAGGGTAGATGAACAGCATTCTCTGTAGAGGGATATATCTGGACAGGCAGGATTAGTGGGCCAAAGTCAGCTGTGTGAGATTCAGCAAGGTCAAGTGCCAGGTCCTGTGCTTGGGACACACCAATCCTATGCAATGCTACAGGCTTGGGGAGGAGTGGCTTGAAAGCTGCCAGAGGTGAAAATAGTCCTGAGAGTGCTGCGTCAGCAGTGTGTCCAGGTAGCCAAGAAGGCCAATTGCACCCTGTCTCATATCAGGAACAGTATGGCCAGAGAGTACTTTGTTTATTTTTGGGCCACTTACTACAAGGAAGATGTTGAGTTGCTAGACTGGGCCCAAAGAAGGGCAGTGGAGGTGGTGAAGGGTGTGGAAAACAGGTCTTATGAAGAGCAGCTGAGGGAAATGGGGTTGTTTAGTCTAGAGAAAACAAGGTGGAAGGGAGACCTTACTGCTCTCTATAATATATACCTGAAGGGAGGTTTTAGTGAGGTGGGTGTCAGCCTGATTGTCATAGTATTAAGTGAAAAAACGAGAGTAAATGGCCTCAAATTGCACCAAGGGAGGTTTAGATTTGATATTAGAAGAAATTTCTTCACTGAAAGGGTTCTCAAACACTGGAATAGGCTGTCAAGGGAGGTGGTTGAGTCCCCATCCCTGAAGGTATTTGAAGATGCGGTGAGGTGGTGCTTATGGACATGGTTTGACACCAGACATCATAGGGTTGGATAATAGTTGGACTCAATGATATTGAACGCCTTTTCCAACCAAAACTGTTCTGTGATTTAGAAACAGGATGTATAACAGTATAAGAACATCCAATGTCTGAGACTGCTGGCAGCCTCTCCTTTCCATTAATACATAAAGTTCTTGGCCCTTCAGGGTAAAACACAGGTGGCAGCAGCAGCTTTTCCCTTATGAGCAGGGCTAGCATGCCCATGTGGGCCAAACTGAAGAATTCAGACCATGTACATGGATCCCTTTCTGGGTAATTTTGTTCTCCACAGTAACATGATCTTTCATGGAAACGCCTTCAGAGTAGCTTGCCTTGCTTCTGTGTGCATTGAAATGAAAACAGCTTACTGAGAATGCTTGGGCTTGTCCCCATATCTGGGTTGGATGGTGCTTTCTTTTGAATCTTCATCTCTGAACTTGGAGCACTCTCTCAACTTTTGTGATGCAACATTCTGAATGAAGGCCAGGTCTTTCTTTCTTTCTCTTAAAATTTCAAAACAAAGTATGTACTGAAACTCTTCTCAAAACTATTCTACAGAGGTCTTCCTTCTTCAAGAGAGGAGATTCTTTGGTTATTGCTCCCTCCCTCCTGCTTTAACTCATGTCTAGTTGTGGCTGTTGGCTGTGTGGGGATGGGTGCTTCATTCCTCCAGCAAAAGTTATTTGGCATGAGCTTCAGCATGCCATACTGGACAGTTTGTCTTGGGGAGATATTTCTTTTAGCTTACACAGAATTGCTCTCTTTTCATGGACTCAGTAAGAGAGGTATGACCACAACTACCATGTTGGCATCTTGGGGCAATGGTGTTTAGCAACAGTTAGCTTTGCAGGAGCAATGAGGAGGTTTGTACAGCAGAAGTGGTTTCCAAGGAATCCTTAGTTAATGGCTGAGAAAACCTGTTATTTTAAGACTCTTCTTTTTTTTTTTTTATGAATTGCACTCTGGTTATAGAGGGCCTTGGCATGTGGCCACGTCCCATCTAGACTGTCTGTGGCCCATAAAGAGATGGCACTGTTACAGGGTGGATGTAAGAAGAAAAGTAAAGGCTTGTTTCCTGTAGTGGGATGGCATTGTGCTATAGCAGGAATCACTCATGTTACTTTTCATCTGTAATTGCTTAATTGGGATGTTGAAAGGTTAGCTCTGATTTTGTTTTGATATGTTTCTGCTTTTTCATAGGCAAGTGTGTAGCACTTGGCTGTCTAATTAGAAGAAAACCCCTGAAAAATACTGATGTGTGTGGGAGGGTGAATAAAGGTAAAGGCAAGGAGAGAAGGTTAGAGCCCTGCAGTCTTGCTTCATGGTGCAGATAGCAACCTTTGCAAGGGGAGTACCTCTGTAAGAAACTGTTACATAGGGATTTGTTCTGGTAAAATTCAACAGTCGTGACCTCTCTTTTTCCCTTTTAAAATAGTAGTGAATGGCATTTTGGAGACAGACACCCTCTTTGTCTCCAGAACATGTGCTGAGGCACTAACAAGCTGTCCCAGCCCTTATCAAAAGAAGTCCTTCGGGGGTTGGAAATGACTGGATCAGTCTCTGTTGCCCTTCTGATTCTTGGTACCTTTTGAGGCAGCAGGGGAGCATCAGACATGCTTTGCATCCTGGTCTTTCTGCCCTCTTAAGAACAGAACTCTTGTGTGAGTCTCAAATATCTGTCTCTGCTGGAGTGGGTTCTCCTGCCCCTGTGTGCTGATTTATGACATGAAAATGAGAGCTTTGAAGGGGCCAAAATCCAGGGTGAGCTGTCAGTGTACATGGTTCCCATTTAGGCATATTCTAGATTCAAAGTGACTTGCTGTTGATGTTTTCTCTGTGTTTGTCTCAGGTACAATTAGTGTCCTGGATGCTCTTTCATCAGTGCCACTTCTGAAGTAGTGTGCTGGAGGATTTGGTCTTTTTCCGTCCCTTGTGATGCTACTTTGGGATGCCCATTGTGAGGAAAGAGAGCTGCCATGCTGTGCAAGCTGCCCTCACAGCACTCGAGGGGGTTCGTTCCCTATTATACATGCCCTTTTGTTCCCTGCAGTTGAAGGGAGAGGAGCTTTCCAGGAGGGGGATGAAGAAGCCAGGCTTAATGGTCTTAAAAGTGGATTGATTTTTTTTTTTTCCTTCAAATTTTGTGAAGGAAGGCCTGGAAGTTGTTTCTCTCTAACTGTTTCCAGATGGTGCTGCTGGAACACAAAGATTTCTAGTGTGTTTGGGATGGCGGCAGCCGAGATCCCCCCAGCTGCCCCCCTCGGCACTTCCTGTGCAGCTCCACAATCCTGCAGACTTAATCAGAAACAGCCCTGGCTGCTGAGGCACTCCTGAAGCTTGCCTTTCCTTCACCCTGTGCCCCAAGCCCTGTGATTTCTCCTTCCTTCAGACTTTTTAACCCTTTGACATTGCTGCTCTGGCTCATCGTCCTGACTTCCTCAGGATGGCTGAATGCCTTGCAGTGCCCCAGAGGTGAAACTCTGTTTGGCTGGACTGCTCAAAGATCTGATGTCTCTGGGGAAAGGGAAGCTAGTTTTTAACATGAACCTTGGAAAATAATTTCTCTAACTATCTGGGGCAGCTTGTGCAATGAGGCCAGAATGTCCAGGACACAGAAGATTTCTCTCTCACCTATTTGCCTGAAGCACCTGGTATACAGCATGATTTTGTCTGAATCGTGCTATTGTGCCTCTATGCCTTTTTTTTCTTGCTAATTTCCCTAAGAGCGAGGCAGGTTTAATTTTATTTCACAGTCTCGTAGCTTTCTCTTCTGCAAGTAACAAGCCTCATTTCATTCTGGAAAGTAGAACTCTTGTAGCTTTTGAGCAACAGCCTCTGAGTATCTGTAAAATCAGCCATGAAGCTTGTGATCGACTGACTTCCCTTCTGGATCTGTCATCCCTATCTGGTCTATAATTTCCTTGTCCTGTCCTCTCCCATAGTTTCCATTCTGTTTTTTAAGCAAGCAGAAGCATTTAAGCCTTCTATGAAGGGAAAACTCTGTAGTATTCCCCACCTATTGAAAGCTTAGAATCATAGAATCAGTCAGGGTTGGAAGGGACCACAAGGATCATCTAGTTCCAACCCCCTGCCATGGGCAGGGACACCCTACCCTAGATCATGCTGGACAGAGTCTCATCCAGCCTGGCCTTAAACACCTCCAGGGATGTGGCCCCAACCACCTGCCCTGGGCAACCTGTTTCAGGCTCTCACCGTGCTCATGGTGAAAAGCTTCCTCCTCACATCCAATCTGAATCTGCCCACCTCCAGCTTTGCTCCATTCCTCCTAGTCCTGTCACTCCCTGATAGCCTCAAAAGTCTGTCCCCAGCTTTTTTGTAGGCCCTCTTCAGATACTCGAAGGCCACAATAAGGTCACCTCAGAGCCTTCTGTTCCCCAAACTGAACAGCCCCAACTCATAGCAGAGGTGCTGCAGCCCTCTGAGCATCCTCGTGGTCCTTCTCTGGACACGCTCCAGCATGTCCACATCCCTCTTGTAATAACAGCTCCAAAGCTGGGTGCAGTACTCCAGGTGGGGTCTCACCAGGGCAGAGCCATCATGTTTGACCAAGATGAATTTTTATGCCATGAGCACATTGCTTTGTAATGAGTGGCTTTGCATGAATTGTGCGAAGTGCTTCTGCTGTCCCATGTAACAGTTACAGCATCCAAAGGTGCCCCAGGTGCTGATGTTTAAAGCCATGTTATGTGACCTGGCCTTTCTGTTGAGTAAGAGTGGAAGTGAAGGTGAGCTGCCATTTTAAAATGCTTCTGCCTAGTGAAAAAGGAGGGAAATCAATATTCTTTGCTATTGACTTACGTGCATGCACAGTGTCCTTGTATTTACTGGATCATAGACGTCACACTGTGCACAGTATTCCCAGGGGCTTTAACTTGCACTGCATCTATTGTTGCCACCACAGGTCATGGACCAGCAGAGGCAGGCTGTATTTGCTTTGTGCCTAGAGTAGTATGAGGATGCTGCCATATGTGGTCTGAAAAAAAAAAAAAAGAAAAGAAGTGTGTGCTTTTCACATTTAAATTACAGTAAATTAATGAGATCTCATCTCTTTGAAAAGCTGAAAACGCCCCTTGGCTGATCTGGAAAATGGAAAACCCAGTTGGTGCAAAGCAGCTTCTGACCTCCAGAAAGCTTCTTCCATTATTTATATATTCAGGGAAGAATCCACATTGTTATAAAGGCTCTTGGTAAAATGCATTGATTTTAGCTCTTCCATTTCAGCTGTGGAAGTGCTTTCAGTCCCCCTTTTCTCTGCAAAATCAGGCATCTCTATTGTAACTTCATACAGATGCCGTCACCTTGAGATCTGAGCGTGCATTCCTAACGGTGTTGCATCCTGAATTTGTTAATGCACCTGAAAGTTTAAATACAATCTTTCTGTGTGCGTTGGTCAGATGTGTGTTGGTGTGTATTCCATTCTGCCGCTTCTGCTGTGCCAACCATTCCTGTTCCTGTTCCATGTAATGGAATTTGTGGATCGGAAGCGCCAGGAGGTTGGAGCCAAGAAAATATTTGTTTCAAATACAGAAAATTCCACTGACATATTTGGGTGGCTTTGCAGGGACCCTGTTCAACAGGGGTGCAGCCTCCACCAGAGCTGCCCCGGTCCATCTTGCTGGCCACCTGGTGGGCTTGCCAAGCTAATTGCTCCAAACCGTTCCAACTCTGGTGAGGGCAGAAAGCTATTTTTACTGATCTGACATCACCTTCCTTGTCTTTACTGAGGCTTCCTGCCCGGGGAGCCTCTGGTGGGCCTGGCCTCCCTCCATCCTGTCCATGAGTGGTGGCTGGGGGGGTGCTGTTGAGCTACCTGTGGTTGAGGGATGCCAAGTCCCCGCTAGAGGGGCAGGTGTCCAGCTTTGGAGAGCCGTGAGCTTGCGAAGCCTTGAAGGCAGTGTGGATGCCCAGGGCGGGACCCCGTGTGCTGGGCAGCTGGAGCGACTGAAAGGCTGGCAGCAAGGAGTCCTGTCAGCTGCCTCACCCAGGGGATCCCAGGCCCTGCCAGGCAGCGGGAGCCTGGCACAGGAGCTCTCCTGTCTCACGCGTCCAGTGTGCCAGCTCCAACTGAAAACAGGAGGGGAAACCTGAATTGGAGTGGGGAGGGCCGGGCCGGAGGCCTCTGTCACTGTGGCAACAGGGCCAGAATTGCAGGAAGGAAGAGAGGCCAGGCGCCGGACTCCAGGCCCCGGAGCAGGGAGCCCGCATGGGGGCAGCCAGCAGCCTTGGACCCCCTGTGGCTGCGGCACTGCCCTGCCTGCAGCACCTCTGTTTTTCTGTCCCTCCAGAAGTGGCCTTGGTAATCTGGGGGGGGCGTGGGAAGCCAGGGCTTTGCTAGCCCACGTCCATCTTCCCAGCCATCAATGGCGGTGGCAGCAGCGTGCTTGCTGTGGCATTTTTAAAATCAAAATCTTGGGCTTTTAGTCCCTAAATACACTGGGAGAGGGGGAAAGCATGGCTGAGGAGTAAAGTGCAAGTTCTGTTACTTGCATCCAGAAAATCATCTGGGCTGTTGTCAGGACACTAACAAGGAAACAGATAAATGAAAGTCCTTTGCTAGATGATGTCTGTGCATCTGGAAACTGGCCAAAGACAGGGAGCAAGTTTAATTGAAAGCGAAGAGAGCTGAAGGGAAGCATCTGACACTATAGATGCAGTTATTGGAACTGCAATGATTAGCAAGAGCTATATATCAAATTAGGGTAACTATCAAGGGAGGAGAGTGACATTAAGATCCATTTAAAAACTACTTTGGTTTTTCATTAATAATCGGTAATTCAGCCTTTGCTGCTGCTTTCCCCATTAATTATCCAGACACCATTTGGGGTAGGGAGATGGCACACGACTGAGAAGACAGACTGAATGCATCACATACTCATTTCTTCAGCCGAGTGTATCTCCCTTTTTGTTTATGAGCGATAGTTTGTGCAAGTAAAGCCATAGTGAATAATTGCCATTTTTCTTGGTGATTTACAATAGGGTCAAGGCATTTAAAATTTTACTCTGCCACAGTTAAAGTACTAAAAAGCCTTTTTCCAGACTCACTCCCATCCTCCAGTGTAAGGTTTCTTTCCTCCTGTGCAAGAAGTAAAGCACAAAAGATGGTGAAAACACAGGGCTGTGGTGAACAGTGTTGGGATTTCTGTCTGGCTCACAGGCTTTACTTTTTTTGTAAGTGTCACTTTCAGATTAATAGCTTTGTTGGCAGTGTTTTCAGCTTTTTTTTGGGGGGGTGGGGGTGGGGGAAGAGGGTAAGCATCTTATCTGTATTCTAGAAAAGTGGCCTCTGTTTGTATAGCACAAGTCTTTGGTAAATGTGTAGTTTGTGCTGTCTCACTCCTTCAAAATCATATTTTTGTTTTGGGAGGAACAAGTAATTTCTTGTAGCCTTTATTTTGTTGCTCTCTGTCTTCCAGGAGTTTCTGGCTTTCCAGAGCTGGGCCTCTCTTGTACCATTTTTGTCCAAGCCAGCAGGCTGCTGTGCTGCTGGTAACTCTCGGGTAGCATCCAGAGCAGAGGCAGATAATCTGCTCTTATGTCAATTTTGGTGCTGTTGGTTAGAACCTGGAGGTGGTTGTTAATAGAATTGAATGGGCTTCACTCTACTTTTCTCAGCATCATTAGGAAAGCAGATCTAGGGTAGAGAATGCTTGGCCATGTTTCTGAGGTTATCACTGTTATCAAAAAGACTCAATGCTTCAAATTCAGCAGGAATTGATTGACTGGTTGGGGAAATATGAAAGAACTTACTCAGCTAACTGTAGTATTTTAATCTGCAGGGTTTAGGTTTAGCTTAAGTGTCAAGAAACAATTGCTAATCAGACCTGTCTGATTGTTGCATCTGGCAAAATGGCAAGTCCACGATGTCAAATTAATTTGTTCTGAAATTAAGTTAGTTCAAAGAGAATTATTGCCTCTTCAAGCTAAGCTTAGGCCTTCATTTAAAGGGGGGAGTGGGGGATGGAAAAAGTAAGAGTACTTTCAGACCTTCCATTACATATTACAGCTGTGACCTTTCCTTCAGAGGACTGATTTTACTCCAGTCCCCTGTGGCCTTTCATAAGTTAATAGCATCTGCAGTGCCTATCACTTCTTACTGGTATTCTGGCTTATTGACAGTTCCACTTGTTTTCAAGATATGTCTAATTCAACAATTAAAAAATTACCAAGTTCAGAGGTGTCAAAAAGCCCAATGACCCAAAAGCCTGGTTGGTTTTTGCTAGTGCAGGAGCATCTCCTTTGCTCTTCAGTCATCTGCAAATGGCTGTATGGTGTTTACCTTGTGACCCAAGATGGTACCCATGGCTTGCAGTTTGTACCAGCCTTTAGCGTTGCAAATGCCAATGGGAAAGAACTTGTGTTAGCAAGGCTGGGAAATTAAATAAGGGGAGGAAATTAAAGTACAGAGCAAAGGTTAAAGGCTTTGTGAATATGACCGAGTTGTGACTTTCATCGTGTTAAATCCAGTTGACTGGCACAGCAAGTATTACTCGGGTGTAACCGCAGTGCTCACACATCCTATGGAAATGTGGAAGCCCATCTGTGAGACTGTCGATTTCATTCAAACCCTATCACAATATGTGTTTCAGAAAGCTGATGTGTTCCGTATTAGCTTCTTTTTTCCACCCCCCTTCCGTCTCTAAAGCAAATCACAAGTACCTGAGAAATGCCTTTCAGTGGTAAACAAAGCAGTGAAACATCCCAGTGTCAATTTGATTTGGTTTTGCAAGTTACTGCTGCCTAACTCAATTTCTGTGGGAATGTCTGGTTGCGTGTTGGTATGGAGAGCAAAATGTAATTGGCAGGAGGGAGCCAGGAGAGAGGTGGCGTTGTCTGGGGATTCCCTTTCCCACCAGACTGCTGCCAGAAGGCAGGCTCCCTCCGTGTTTGTGGGCAGGGTATTTGTATGTGTCAAGCCTTCCTCCTCTCTTTTCACTTCCATTTTGTGACACCGGTTTTGTGCATGTGCAGACAGAGAAGAAGATCGAGCTGTATCCCCAGCCTCTCTTGCTGTCAGGTGCCTGCTAACTAACAGGGTTTCTGTCTGAATCTTGCTGGACTGTCCTGTTCCAGTTGCAAGAGTTTAACACTTTCACTTCTTGCTCTGTTTAGTTTTCAACAAAAGCAAACTCTGTGTGGAATAATCATGCAGCAGGCCCTGGATTCACCATTAGTGACCTGTAAAATTGGCAGCACTGGAGATTATTGGCGGGAGACGGTTTCCCTAGGCGCTTCCTGCCTTCACTTGGAGAGTTAAGTTCAATTAGAGCAATGATACGCACAGCAGGGATTTTGCAAAGAGTTCAGTACTTGGTGGTAGCATTGCTTTATGAGAGGCAGAGATATCTTTGGCCTTTTTGTGACCTTAATGCTGCAGCTGCTAGCTGCTTTCTAATTTCCGTATTCTCCAAACTCTCCCTTTGCTTAATAAAACTTTTCACCTCTTCTTTCACCTTCCAGTGCGACCATATGGCTCAAGTGTTTTTTTGTTTGTGATTTGTGGAGTTCGTCTTCAAAACACATCCTGAAGATTTCTGACAGTGGGTTTTGGTTGTTTTTGGTGGTGGTGGTTTTTCCTTTTCTTCCCCCTACTCTGCATTTCACTCAATTTTTTTTTCTTTTTTTTTTTTTTTTTTGGGTGACCTGTCACATACTATGGACTGCCCTCAGATCTTTTCCTTTTCAGTCTTGTGATTTGCTTCTGCTTATGAAACTGTTCTGTTCCTACAGGTGGTTTCTGGTCATTGAGGTCCTTGGACTCCAGAAAATGCCACAAAGTTCAATTTTGTCTCTCTCTGCCACAGCCTTGTGATGACAGTCCCTTTCATTAGTCACTGATGTGAAGAACTTTGCAGTACAAGTAGTGTTAAGAGCATACCTGGAATGAATGAGTGGTCTTTCAGGAGAAGACTGTCTCTCCTGATACAAGGTGGAGGCTTATGGCACTTAGATCAAACTTGGTAAACTGTGGCATGTGGGAGAAACAATCACAATAATTTCTTACAGTGTGTACACATGGGAGAAGAAAAGTATGAGCTGTGCTTTTTCATTGTGATGTTGCTCGAGTTTTAATTAAGTTCACATTTAAAACCCAACAGCTTTGGGTGTTGCTGTAGTTGCCAGTCTCCGCTTGCTTCTTCTAACTTCTGTGTCTTTCCTTCTGTTTCTCTTATTATTTCTGGAGTTTTGTGCTTTACCTGCTTGCTGGCTGTTAGTATTTGAGAACATTGTACTCACTGGGTGGTCAGGCTAAGTAATTACTGTTAATCCCTAAAACCTGGTTGCCAGAAGTCCTCTTGTCCTTGAAGCGCTCATACTGTGAGTGCTACTGTAGCATTAGAGTGAGAGTCTGGATGTTTTCTGGCAAGTTTCCATGGAGAATCCCCTGGGCAGGTTTGAAGTAAAGCAGAAGAGAGGGAGGACAAACACAAACTTAAAATAGCATTGCTAATCCTTGTATTGAAATAGCACCTTGGTTTTTAGCAGAAACTGTGTTAAGGTGTTCCTGTGTAAACTCTGAAGCCGCCAGTGGCCACACACTCTATGTAGGGCAGAAGACCTCTTTCTCTTGTAGGAGCTGGCTTGTTTAAGCCAAATATCCCAGCACAAACCCCCAAACATCCCAACAAAAGCTTTCTGACAACAATCCTACATCGTGGTCAGCTTCATGCCCAGAATATTTTTTTTTTGACAATCTGGGATTGTTTTGCTGTGTGTTGTCAGGGCATTCCCCTTGAGCTTCTCTCTCCACCCTCCTTCCCCAAGAGCTGCTGCACAAAGTGCAGGGCTGGCTTAGGAGTTCCTCAGGAGTCATAACAGGAGATAACAGTAGACTTAAAACCTGATTGTGGAGGATGACTGCCATACTCCTTCCCTCCTCTTAGCAATGTCCTGGGAGTTGCTTATAATGCACAGGGGTACCAGGTAGGAATAGGTACAGGCTCTTTGTAGTTCAGTTTATCCTCCACCCAGAGATAAAGATGCACACATATGGGGTATGTGTGAGTGCCCTTTCCCCATTTTGAATAAAAGATGTTGGAGGGAGAGGAACAGAAAATAATTTAAGAAGCAGAAATAAACATTTGAGAAGCATATTGTCTTGATCTCCATGGTACTGCTATCCAGAAGCATTGGAGGTTCATACAGTCCCTCAGAGGAAGATGATGGGGATGCCAGTAGCACGAAACGTGTAGGCTCAGAATCTCTTTTTGGGTGAAGGAAGAAGGTGAAAGATTGATTTCCTGTTGGGAGTGTGTGAGATATTTCTCAGGCTTACCAGGGTGTTTGAAGTTACACTGACTGCCTTTTAAATTAACTCAATGTGAATGTTAAACTATTAGTGTAGTTTTGTTAAGGAGAAAATTGACACTTCTGGGGCTAGTGTTTAGGGAAACATTTCTTTGAGACTGGGCAAGGTAGACAGCAGATTCTATAATTTTATGTTCTCATCATGGCAAATGAAATTTGCGTATAAAAGTTATTTACAAAACTATACACAGCTGAAATTAGAGGATGGGAAAGATTATGCTTATTTTATGACTGCTTTTTTTTTTTTTTAACCTCTTCTTCACTATTTGGCATATGCAGTTGAAAATGAATTTTAAGGGTATCGGCTAACAGGGAAGATAAGAGGTTAGCAGAACACTTTAATCTTGTCTCATACTTCCCTCATTTCATGCAGGTTCTTGGTTTTGGCTGAGTTAAGACAAATGTATAATTCCTTGGTTTCTATTCTGTGTAACCCCCTGCATTCATTCTTTGTTTTCTTGTCTTGCAGAACGAGCCTCTGACTTCAGGTTATCATGGATACACAGCAAGAGACAATCAAGTAAGGGTCTGATTGCAGTAAATATATGTGTGTGTCTCTGTACGCTTATGGATGTTTTATCCAACACCCTCCTTTCTGTCTTGTTATGGAGTGGAAATTATTTTGTTCTGATGTGGAATGTTTGTGGAGATATATGTGGTAAACTGAATGTGTGGTATGTTGTGGTTTTATTTTTTTTAAATCTGTGACCTCCAGCAATATGTGGCTAAGTGCCTGGTAAGGGGTTAAACGTGATCCACATTGCCAATGGCTCAGGAACTTTTTATCCTTAATGTTGTAACTTAAAATCTCTGTCCTAAGTTCCCACTATTATCTCCTCAGTGTTAATGACTGTAGATGTTCAGTGCCAGTGCATGCTTGGCCCTATTTTATACTTATTACTGTAACTCTAGTATCTGGGGAGCAAAACAACACTGAGTTTTTAGTGAGAGCCTGCTTTGCTGGTGGAGTAGGGAATGACAAGTCCCACTGGGTATTTTCTAATGTCTGTAAGCTTGTCTTGCTTCCTTGTCAAGTCTTGTAGGGCCCCTGCCCATTGCTCTTGCTCAGGATGTTCAACTTCAGCAGTAAAAATTATACTCTTGCATGCATTGCATCTGTAAGCATTCTCTTGCCTCCTAGCAGAAGACAGAGAAATCCCAGTTGATGAATTTGTACGATGGAAGGAGAAGATGCTCTGGAACAAATGAAATTTAATGGGTTGTAAGATGCAACTGTCACGCATTAAATCTCTTTCCTAGAATGAAGGTTGGTTTTTTTTTCAGTGTTCTGCAGTGATACTGCAAAACAGAGGGTGAACCAGTGTAACAGGAAATTAATATGCACGGAAAATCAATAATGCAGCACATTTCAGTAATGAGCAAATAAGAAAACCAAAATAAAATTCTTTAATACTCTCAAGTATTGCTATACACAGGAAGTGATTTTCATCATGTCTTGATGAGGCCTGGGTATATGTAACAACAGCTTCACAGGAGATGTTTTTATGAAGGAAGTGCAGCCTCAGCAGCTGAACAGCTCAAATCTTTGGTGCTTGTAATGTGTGTATGAATTTCCAGATATCAGGAAATTATTCAGAATATCTACTGGGATATATTAAACTGTTAACTAGCACAAACAAATATTACATGAGAGTTACGTTCCTACTCTAGGCATGGTTAAGTAAGGTATGCTGGGTTAAGAGGCAGAACCAGTCCCAGATCCTTAAATCAGTTTACATCTGCTTTTGGCTTTTCCATTCTGGTGGCACCCTCTGCACCTAATTTTTTTTTTACTTCATTCTACCTATCTTAGGGAAGTTTTGTTTTGTTGACTACCAGCGTGTCCTGCTTCACGGGTTTCCTTTTTCTCATCTCTTAATAACTATTCTGGTTTAGAAGTCCAGAACTGCTGTTGCTGGCTGGTCACCTGATCAGTGGAGATGGGCAAGGGAAGCTGTAGAGCAGCCAAGGCATGAAATGAGATTTACAGCTTGGGCATCCCTGCAGGGCTCTGTATGGATCGGCATAAAAAGCAAGTATATTAGCAAGTGTGTGTGCATTTCAGAATGGAGATGGCTTTATGTAAATTTTGTAATAGACACACAGCTTCAGTTTAATTCAGTTTTTTTCAATTTAGTGAATACTTGTGAAAATATTTGGCTTTTTAAAATTTTTATTTAACCCCTCTCTCCTCCCCACCCCCTTATTCTCAGTAATATCTTGATCTGTGGTGTGTATTTGTCCTTCTGTCTTGATTTTGGCCCTTAAGCATCTTAAATTCAGGTCTGTTTTTCACTAATGAAGTTTCAAGGCTTTTAGCTAATCTGATTGGGAGCCTCTAACATGATAGCAGCAGAGAAAGAAGTCTCCTGTTGTCACAGACTGGGGCTGGTGTGGAATAGACAGCAATGGCTGATTTATCATATGCCTTTCTGCACTAGGGAAGGAGGAGGGAATTGGTGTGGGAATATATGTAGTGGTCCTGAGCCTGTAACACAAAGTAAATACGAGATGTTCAGGAGTAATTGTGTCATATTTCCTCAGATTAGGAGGTGGCTGTTACCTGGTGAGTTCAAGTGTCTATATCTTTCTCTCTCACGTTGCAGTTCTGGTAAATACTTGCACTGCTTTTTGCTACAATGTTTTCCTTAGCAGAAGTAGCAAAGCAGTGATTTGTTTTTAGGGCTTCTCATTGTGTGATGACTAGTCCTGCTGGAAATCCTGTGGACGTAACATGTCCTTTCTTTCACCTTATTTAGCATCCTGCTCCTTTACTTGTATGAATGTAATTTTTGCTCCTTTAGGCTCTAAATGCCATTAATAACTGGCTGCAAACTTTCACTATGCTGTTTTTACACCCTCTAGTGGTTAGGTTATACACAGATGTTCCAGATAGGTTTTTCTTCCTGCCGGTGGAAATGATTGATTGATTTGAGGCTTTGCTTTGGCCGTTTGAGAATACTTAGATCTGCAGCAACAAGCTTATTTTGTGTCCTTTCCCAAACATTTAAGTATTTTGTCATCATCAAGCACGGGCAGCAGCGCTGAGGCAGATGAGATGGGTTCATGTTGAGGCCGCTACTTGTTGTGTGATTGCTTTATGATAATCCAGAGCTTTGGGTTGCTGTCTGACCTCCTTGTTCCTCACCTGTCCTGCAAGTGCCTGGGGAGCATGTCTGCTGGATCACTATGATGCAAGCTTGCCTAAGAAGAGAAGGTTCTCTGTTGCTGGAGTGTTGCACTGCTGGGTCTATGTTAAAGCCATGTAAGGCGCTGGAGAGCTCTCTGGGACTGTTTTTAAGAATTCAGGTTTTGTTCTGTGGATGTCTAATGCATATGCAGGAATGGCAGGATGTCCCTACTTTTCCCCAGAGCTAGATTGATGGCAAGGAGGAAGCCCTCAGTAAAGGGGATAATAAGAGAAGTGTTAGTGCAACATCGTTAACTGAGATAAGAACCAAGTCTCTTGGTGAGGAGAGTGTATCCTCTGGGGACTGTTCAGTTCTTAATCCCCATGTTGGGCCTACCAACAAAATGGTGTTTCTTGTTTTTTTCTCTTTTTTTTTTTTTTTGTAATACGAGGCCTGCCTAAAATGCAGTGAACCAAGACTTCCTTGCTTCATTTCCCAAGCTGTGACAAATAGCTCTGAGGTACTGAGAGTTGGAAAATAACTGGTACAGCTATACTGATAAAACTTTTATATATGGACAAATTCATCAGGAAGAAATACCTCCAGAAAGCTATTTCATGCTAACTGTGCCAGCTCATTTTCTGTATAGCCAGGCCTACATCATATTGCTCTAGTGCTTTTCATGTCAGAATATATTAGACATGATACCTGAAATTTGAGTGCTGAATACTGGCATTTCTGTGACAGAATTTGGCAACTGTACAGAATAATTTTATTTCTCATCAGGAAGCAAAATGAGCAGGAACACCTTGTTTAGCTGCCACTGGAGGGGAAGAGAGGAGGAGGGAGTGTTTATGGAACCAGGAGGTAATTGTACACACCAAGATTGGGTCAGGATGTTAGAGCTATTACACCTCTTCTGTTATGGAAAGTGATCCTCAGCTATTGCAACAGGTTAGGATGTTGGTTTGAAGCCTCTTTTAAAAGCTTGTACTTCCGTGAACACAATTCTTAAATCAAACTGGGCCATTGGCTTGGTACTAATGTGGTGGAAACATCATTACCTATCACAAATGACACTTCCTTCAACAGCTTAATTTCAGTGGCTGGTTTTCTATCTGAGCACTGACCAGGCCTGACCTGTTGTTCTTGTGTATGTAGATGAGACTGCAGCCCAAGGTAGCGTGGGTGCCCATGGCAACTGCTGGGAACAGTGTTATCACTATCCCCTCGGTCTGAGTTCAAGCTTAAGGTAAAATGCTGTTAAATCCTCTCCTATTGTTAGACTGTTCTCCTGGGTCTTGCTGCTTTGGAATATCTGTTGGGGCATCGTAGGCAGCAGGTGGCTGTGAGTAGTCCCCTCCCTAGAGCCACAATCTGGTCTAGGTGATCTGAAGAGTGGGGGTGGCACTTTGTGAGAACAGGAAGCCTCCCTAGTTGCTTTTTTATCTCCTGTTTGTTTTCTTTGCCCAGTCTTTTCTGATGTGGAGAGTTGGGCAAGGAAGCTCTTCATCCTGATATATGAAGGGTGTGTGAGCTCCCGTAGGGAGGCAGGCATGCAGGTCACTGGGCTTCCTGTTGAAGCTGGCTGCACAGAGGCACTGCTGTTCCCACTGGTGGCTGCTCCTGTTGGTGGTCTCTCTGCAGAAAGTTCATAGGAGGGAAACCTCTGTTCTCTTGTCTGTGATCTGAGGCTCCTTCACTTATCTTCCTTCTCTTTATCATGGTGTCGTACAATGAATTTGGGGATATTGGCACAACTTGATTAGCAGCTGAGTGGTTCAATAGCAATTAGAATATCCATAAAATCTTTTGGTTTAGTATTAACACATTGGGATGCACTTGCCATAAAACAAGTAAGTAATCTTCTGGAGCAAAATGGCTGGGCCACATGTTTGTTTTAAGTTGTACCATGACAGCAGCAGCCATAGTCTCTCCAGTGCCCTACTTGTGTTGGTCTTGGAACAAAGACTGTCTTTCTCAAGAGCATAAATCTGTAAATAGTGTTCCTGAAAAGCATTTTGGTTTTTAATTTGTTTTCCTGCTCATAAATAACCATGAAAATAAACCCTATAGTGTGTGGGCTGACTAGCTCAGTGAGACTGTGGCAGTGGAAGTGTTAAGTTATTCAGGAGCTAGAACAGAGGCTTGTTTGTGGGTTTTTGGTTTGTTGGTTGCTTACACTTTTGGTTAGAATAGAGTGTACTTAAGACAAAGACTTAAACTGTGAGACAGAGGGAGGTTGTAGAAAGGCTTTAAATAATTTAACACCTTGCTCCTTGAGTAAATAACCAGGACAAAGATCATGAAGCCTTTGAGATCTTCCACATAAAATGGAGAAGACCGAACTTGGCTTTCATACTGCTTCTAAAGAGTGCCTCTTTGCTTGAAAGCAAGCAATCAAAAATTTGGAATGGGACCAAGATAATGAAGGAAACTATTCTAAACACCTTCCTTATGTTTGAAATGAGGTGAATTATACCTAAGACTGCCATATCTACTGCTTCCTCTCTTCAGACAAGCTGTTAAATGTTTTCACTCCATACTAGAAAGCACTGTTGCTGACCTAACTGCAGTGTCCCGTAGAAACTAATGAGCTTTAGAGAATATGGTCTGTGCAAAAGTGTCCAACGTGTTTAGGAAATGGGAAGCATCTGTGAGGCAGCTGCACTCAGAGGAGTTCAGAGCTATGTAGTAGGATAACTGCTGGGGGATACCATGTAGCACCTAAGCTGTGAAGGGTGTGGGCTAGTTAAGATGTGCTATGGCAAGGCATTTAACACTGCAAGAAGGGAGGAGTCTGAAAAACGCTTTACCAGAATGCATCCAACACTGCTTGTAATTCTCAGCACATTCAGAAAGTAAAAGCGTTGATAGAGCTGAGAGAGTAAAACTAAAAGCAATGTAAATAATGATATCCAAGAAGGAAAATGGAGAGCAGAGTGTTTAACTAAAAACAGGAGGAGCTGGTTACAAATTTAAGTTCAAACAGTGAGTTGGAAGAAGAAAGATTAGTCTTGGTGGATCCTATCTAATAATGCTTCTCTCCTGAATCCAGAACCATTTGGTAAGACACTTGGTTGAGATCACTTGAAGTGTGAAGAAGTAGTTCTTTGTTGTCTCAAGCCCAGATTACATCCCACAGAAACTGCAGAAAAGATTCAGGAATTGAGATCAGAAAAAAATTGTAACACGTATATCTCTAAATAGCTGAGCTACTTTCTGAAATTTCACTCTGAACTGAGGTACTGTACTTAGATTTCCCACATTCCCTCAGATCTCTCCTTTCTGTTTAGCTAATTTCCTACCATCAAAACTTCAAAACTCTTTAAATACTACAGGAAGCCTGGTATCTTGCAATTGGCATGAGTCTTGCAAACAGACCAGCCTGGCTGTGTATTTATTTCCCTTTCTCATCATGTCTGCTGCCCTTTGGCCTCTCTTGAATACAAGGCAGAAAACTCTTTCCATATGAAACCTTGAATACCTTTCATAAACACCTGCAGCGAGCTCCATACCAATGGTTGTAAGGTGTTAAGACATTTTTTAAGGCCTCACTGTTACTCAATAAGGAGAGTGGAAAAATAACCACGTGGACAAAAGGCCTATAAGAGGACATGTGGGAATGCTTCCTGACAATTAGCTCCTGCAGTCCTATAAACAGCTTCTCAAGGGTAGCAAGGAATACCTTGCTGATAGTCAGGCCAAAGCTGTGGAGTTGTAAGGCGTTGGCAGGAAATGGGGTAGATGATGTAATACAAATTCCTTTCATATTTGAGTCCTCTGATTTAAGCAGTTTCTCATCTCTGCTTGGGGTTAAAAAGAAGAGATGTGAGTCATCCGTGGGAGAAGACCATGAGATGGCTTTTTCTCCTGCAATATACTTTCTGCTCATTGAAGTGTCACCTGATGTCTGCAAGAGTCTTGGAGACTCCCAAGCTCCTGTTATTTTTGCAAGAGGGACATATCTTCTTTGGATTTCAGCTTGAGAATGATAATACAAATGCTAGAGAGTGCGACATGTTAGAAGTAGTCTGTAAAATGATCAGTTGGAGAACCAAAACCAAGTAATGTAGAGAAAACAGCCTGTTGATGGATATTATGTCCTATTAAGGCCATAAACGTGGCTTTTCTGGGTCAGACAGAAGGTCTCTGCCTTCCAGTGTTCTTGGACAGTGTTTAATAGCAAGTACTCAGAGGGAGCAATGCCAAGCTTTGGTGGTCTTTCCCCTTTTCCATCATCTTAAAGCAATCCCAGGGTTTTGGGGTTTCCTGCACATTGATTTATTTAATTATTTACTTACATAGGTTTGATGGGGAAAAAAGTTCTTTAGTACACAGCCAACTCCAAACCTAACTGGTTTTATAGCTTTGACATGGGGAGATCCTGGGGTCTTAAGCTTGCACAGCTGTGCTGTCATTGCGTGAGTGAGGAGTCTCTTCTTAACTGGAGGAAAAAAGACCCCAACGAAACATACAAAACAAAAAAGAAAGGGGGTGGGGGAAGAAAATTAATTTGTGTGCATTTAGCATGCGTGTGTGCACATTTATTTATTTATTTATGTATCACCTTAGTCATCAATGTCTTTATTTGCAAGGCACCATCCCCTTCTCCCCGAAGGGTTATTAAAAAAAAAAAATTAAAAAAAAAAAAAGGAAAAAGCTATTTCTGGAACCTCCTAACCTCCTTTTGCTGAGGGATGCGTCAGGGTTTTGGGGGGCTACTGCTGCAGCGAGGCAGAGGACTCAGCTTTTCGATTCGGGCCTTCGTGTCCTGCCGCGGTGTATGACCGGGAGAGCTCGGAGGGCAGGACAGGGAGTGCCGAGGATAAGCAAGTGCGTGGGGCAGCCCCTCTGGGGCTTGGGCCGGGGCTGCCCGCCCAGCGGGGCTGAGGGTCGGGGGCCGGGCCGGCCGCGCTCTGGCGGCGGACTGCCAGGAGAGGGCAGCCGGCGCACGGCCAGCGCTCTCCGCCCCGCCCCGCCGGTGCTGGGGTCCGGCCCGGGGCGCGGTGCGGGGCTCCCGCTCCTTGCTGGCCGCAGCAGCTTCCGCCCCCCCGGCGCCTCTCTTGGCACACGCCGCGCAAGCCGCTGGTCGTGTCCGTGGGGTGCAAAAGCGCTAAAGCCGTAGTGGGAGAGGAGGAAGAGAGTTCGGCCTCATGCATCCCCACAAGCATTTTAGGGTGACTTAAGTTTCTGGCAAGGGGAGTTTTGCTTGGAGGGCTGGGGAAACGAACCCAGCAGCGGGGAGCATCCAAGGAGGGCTGAGACGTGCCCTGCTGCCCCTCCACGGGGCCTGCCTAGTCATCTAATTCTTCAAAAGGCCCGAAGGAAAAGGTGTTCATAATGCAAATCTTCCCTCTATTCCAAAACGTCTCAGGGATGAGCTGAGGGGAAATACCGGAGGGAAATTTGCGGGGGAGGGGTGGTAAGGGAGAGAGCTGTGTTAGAGGGCTTCGGCAGGCAACCCTCGGCGCTTTGCTGGCTGGGGCAGGCTGCTGGCCCCAGCTGCGGCTTTAGCCAAAGGCACGTGTGCTGCACAGCGCTGCCTCCGCAAGATGGATGCGGGCTTACGGCGAGAGTTCAGGGCTGTCCTCCTTCAGGCCGGCGGAGGTTGTGCTTGAATGGCTGGTTGCTTCCAGTTCAGTGTGTGTTCTGCATATCGTGACATCTCACAGCGAGTCAAGGCTCTGTGTGTGAATACATACTATTCTTTCAATCTTAGTCTTTTTTGTTGTTGTTGTTAAAGGAGGCTGGAGATCCTCAGAAATACAGTGTAGTTACAGAACCTTGAAAGATGAGGTTCTTCTGGTCAGATCCTTTACTAAAGGAAATTAAGGCAACAGCAGACATACATTGCTAATTTTTAGGGATAAATCATGTCAAATCAATTAAATTTTCTCTTCTGACATGGCAGCAGGCCTGGCAGATGGAGAAAGCTGCTGGCTTTGAACCTAGTCCCAGATGACCTTTACATAAACTAGGTAAATGAAAGGTGAAATTAGGAAGGGGCTGAATACCTCAGTGGAAAACCCTATTTGGATAAATTATATCATGTTTTTCTCTGACTATGTGATCTGGAGTCTTAACATGGCCTGTCCTGGCTGCTCTGCTCATCTCTACTGTTCATCAGACTTGAAGGTAATGAAATAAATGTATGTGGAAGGGCTGGCAGCCTTTGGAAGGAGGTAGGGTTAGATGTCAGAAAGATCAGAGTGAATTGCAGAAATGGTCTAGTGTCCAGCAATGTGAAATCAAACAAAACCAGAGGCTATATTAATGAAAGGAACTGTATATGCAATATAAAATGGAGAATAGCTGGCTAAGCATTAATATCAAAGGAATGACACAGAATGATAAGACATAAACTGGGTATGTGCTGCTGGATTCTGTGATCTTGAAAGCTTGGAATGCGTTTTTATGTGTGCTGAGTAACTGCAGAAGGTAAGTCATAAATGAGAGGCCAGCACAGTGACTAGAGCACTGTATCTAGTTTTAGGCACTTCAGGAAACATACAGGCAGAATCTGTAAAAAGTCTAGGAAAGAACAAGAAAAGGAGTCTTGGAGAGCCTGGCATAGGAGGAAAATACTGAGCTTGTTCCTTCTTTAAAAAGAAGAGCAGAGGAATATGGAGGATGAGGATTTATTATTTACTATGTCCATTAAGAGCAGTTTTATTTACATAGAGGAAGGCTAAATTGAATGTTGTGGGGCAAAACAACATTTTCTAATTCAATGTAGTGAAGCACTGGAATTGTATTTTAGGGGACTAGAGTTCCTGTTTCTAGGAGTCAGTAATAATAGGTTAGGCAATTCCTGATGGATATTTGTCTAAACATGCTTTGTGCTCCCTCTGAGCATGGAGGACCTCCCATCTCCCCTGCCCTCTACTTGTGTTACTCTGTGACAGTTAAAGGCAAGTTGTTGCCCCAGCTGTATGATTGCTGTTGTCTTGGGCCTTTCTAATTTTTTATATTTCTAAATTATAAGAGGACCCTCTGCTCCTGTATGGTCTTAAAAAGCACCAGAGATCCTTTCTTTGTGACAGCTGCCTCATGGCTCTATTTCTTCCTGAGCTTGCTTACTCAAAGGGTGCATGGTGTTCAAAATCTCTGAGTCAGTCCTTCCCTCCGTCTCACAGTAATAATGTGTATCACATATGAACCTTAGAGCGCTTTGATATCTTGGCTTCTTTTTGAGCTCTCTGGCCAGATCTCCATCTTCAGTGTGCTTGAAAGAGAAATATTTTACCATGTCTATTTTTTTTTTTAATTAACATAAACACCTCCTTGCTACCCTACCTGCAGCTCCCCTTGCATGAGGACAGAACGGAGAGCATTCAGCAGGAGCAGTTGCTCGGTCTGGGCAGGGAGCGTGCATCTGCCAGCCCGCGGTTGGGATCTGCTGTGGGAGGGCAAGTCTTGTTCGTTACATCGAGTACGGCAACTGCTTCGCTTCCCTGCTCCCGCCGGGCGCTGCAGCAGGACCCTGAGTAAATGAATGGGATCACTTTCTGTTCTGCTGACTTCTCCTGCATGGTGAGTGAGCAGCTCTGCATTGGCTGGGGAAGGACGCTGCGTGCAAGCAGGCTACCTCAGCAAGCTACGCAGGTGCTCCAACGAATAGCTGATGGATAGAAGATGGTTTCATTCTTCTCAATATTAAGGGAGAGGTATTTCCAGCAGTAGCATAATATTGCTCGGAGCAGGCATTTGCCAGATGGTTTCAGCTCCCCTGGGGCTTTGGGATGTGAAAGGGAAAGGGCCAGGAACACACTTTCGATTCATTCCATTAGTAGATTAATCGGCACTGTCCTGGCTTAATAAGTCTCTTAGATTTCCCCGTGGAAATGGCACATGTAATTCTGCCCAGGTCATGCTCTGCACACCTGTGTTGAAGCTTTCACAGCAAGAAGATATGCTGCTGCAGGCAACATCTGCAAAACAAGATTTTGGAGGAGGAGGGGCAGGATTTTTTGGTGGGGGGGGAGAGGTGAGAACAATCTTTTTAATGAGTTAAATAATGCTAGTGGGAGCAAGATGGCTTGTGAGAACATGCTTGAATTCTTCTGCCATTTTGTTGGAGGATGTATTTTAAAAATCTTGCAGTAGTAATTTGATGTTATGAAGCTTTTTTTTTTTTTCCCCCTTGCGTTTTTTCTTCTCCTTCTCTGTATTAATTGCAGGCTAGATTGCATTTTCCAGGAAGTCTGTGATTAGTGGACAAGGGTGCTCTTCCTGATAAAGGTCAGAGGCTGCTGTCTCGGGAGGCTGGTGATAAAATGAAGAGAAATGTCTCACTGATATTTAGCTGAAAACCTGAGCAGATGCTGTGCTGCTATTTACTTGGGGGGGTTGTCCCCCATGACCTGTCCCTTTCCGCCTCCTTCTGCAGGCCAGCCAATTATTGGGGAGTGGATTTAGTTGCTGCTGCTGCTGCCGCCCACACAGGAGAAGTTTGTAGCTCTTGGCAGTTTTAGCATGAATCTGGGGTTTTAACTCTTTCACTGCTTGTAGGCTGTGATGAGCTGTGCTCTGTTGTCACAGCAGCTCTGAGCTGTGCTTGTTGCTAAGCCTGAAAAAAAGGTTTACCAATAGGATTGTATTTGATGATATCCACTGAAATTCCTTCACAGTTGGATTTTATTGTGGAGAGACTCAGGTATTAGCAGCAAAGCAATCCTCACCTTTTCTAGTCCATTGTTCCTGACATCTGGAGGACAAGAGCTACACTTTCTTACAGGTCAAGAGGATAGCAGTGGTTAATGTTGGCAGCAGTTTGATCATCATTTCTGTTCTGGGGGCACCTGTCACCCTGGCTCCTTGCCATGGTTTCTCTAAGCTAAAACAGTGCTCCTCAATTCCAAGTGCTTGGAGAACATCTTGTTTTCCAACCATTTATGGCAACTAGGTCCAATCCTTTGCAGGGTCTGGAGGAAGACTGACAGGGGCCAAAGGAGTAAATGTCATAAGACTCCAGAGCTTTCTGTTGAAAGCTGAGATAGAGATATCTTACCTCCCCTGGTATATGTAGCCAGATTTAGGCTCTTTGGTATTTCTAGTAGAATGCCATTTCAGATCTGGGAGGTGAACTCTGACAGCAGCGTTGTCCCCAGTTGCTTTCAGCTTCACCCCAGACAGAGAACTGCTGTATTTCTTGAGCAGCTGCTGCTGTGGAGCAGAGCACAGGAAGAGTGATAGCCTCTGAAATATACAGGCATAATAGACAGATAGAGCCAACCCCCTGAATTTCACTCAAGAATTAATCTAATCACTATGTAATATGTTTTTACTGGTCTATCCTACCTAAAGGGCAAACTTAACTATGTTAAACACATTTTGGAATATTTGATTTCCTTCAGACTTAGAATTAGGATAGAGCTGATTTTCCATGTACATATTTTGAGGTTTCTGGGCATCCTTAATGCAGTTTGTAGTGACACTAGTATTAGATAACTATAGTGAGGCCTTAATCTGAGAGGAAACGTGTTCTTAGGTCACACAAGGATGAAAAAAAGATTGTTCTGGTCACTGTTGCTTTCTGGGAATTTGGAAAAGGGGAGAAATTTAATACATTGGTGTTGATAGTTACTTTGTTATCAAAGTGAGTACTAGCAGGTACAGTAGTTGTTGAATGGTATGGCTATGGTGCAAAGCTTCAATCTGGATTAAGCTAAAATGAGAATGTATTAAATTGGACCTAAGGCACAATAACTGCATGTGTTGACTGGTCGTAGTTACTTCATACCATTCATCTCATCTAAAACAAATGTGAGCGAGCTGTTGCTTATTCAGTTTGTTTGTTTCAAAAAGGAATTGGAAGAGTAAGGAAGTTGCAGTCAGTGGCTAATGGGAGAGTCTGATTTTTGCTAAGAACTGATCAAAAAAGAACATCAGAATGGAAATCAAGGTACTTTTTTTGGGTGTTGTAGCAGGGTGTAGGAGAAAGAAAGGAACATGGAACAACTTTAATACAAGCTGACCTGAAGGTGTTTGAGGAGTATGTTTGTACCCCACAGACTGCAGTGGTGATGAATACCCAGATTTATAGCTGGTCTGCTCCTCCGAGGGCCAAAATCTTCCTGATTCATGTACATTAGTTGACACAAGTGGCAGGAAACACATCTGAATTTGTTGGAACACCCCATGTTGCAAACCTTGGCTGTTTGCAGTATTTACTGCATGTGAATCTCCAGAGTGGTAGCATGCTTTGTTAGAAGATAGAGGATATCTAGCTGCATGTCTTCTTGGAAGTCCCATGTTAAATGTACCCACTAAAAAGACTGAAGAATGGACTGTCTTTTGTTTCTAAAGCAGGAAGCAAGTAGTGCAGTCAGTCTTTACATACACACGCTTTTCTAAATTGTCTTATGCTCATAATTCCCTGAGGAACCAGTCAGATAAACAAAGCTGCTGCAGCCAAGAAAACAGTCCAGCTAGATGGTGGTGGTGGCACAGGTATGGTTAAGGACTGCTTTGCTCAGAATGAGATCAGCAGCAGAATTGCTTTTCTGACAGCTGACCTTTGCTGATCATTGTCAATTGAAGTTGGAGATGTTGTATTCTGTAACTAAATTCTTGCAGTAGCATTTCTGTCCTCTAGAAATCTTCTGTATTTTATATCTATTTATGCCTCTTGTCTTATGCTTTATTAATGCCTTTTACATTTGAACAGTCTGCTGTTCCTTTATGTGGTTTGACAACTGCCAATACCCTGCTGAAATATTTCGCTCTTGGTTCTCTTAATGGCAGTTTTGCCTGGATTTTCTTACTGTGGTAACATAATGGAAGTATCTGCAGTCCCCCGACCTGTGTTTGGTCTCTTTCCATGCACCCTTACTTACCACAGGTTGATGCTGTGTTTCACCAAAATCATGTAGCAACTCAGTTTTGTTGTTCCTCAAGAGATGTCACTCTGTTTATTGGTTACCTCTTCATCAGCTGGAGCCATTTCTTTGCCGACTACATGCTTGTGCCATTTCCCACACTGAAGCCATGTTTCAGGCATTCAGCTATTCTGCCTTCATTAGGTACGTAAAGCTTCTAGGCTATGCCATGGACTGTTTTTCTTCTCAGAGAGTCAAATGGAAGAATGTTATTTGAATAAAAGAAGGAATAAAGTAGCTGTGACAATACTGATTTAAAAAAATGTGCACAGTGTAGTATTTGTTAAGCTGATTTCTTTCCTCGCATAGGTGTATTTGCAGTCTGCTTCTGGGGTTTATAACTCTTTGAGTCTTTCTAAGTTGGAGAGAATGCACTTTATACTCTTAAAAGAGGATGTTAAACCTAGTCTTCAAGCAAAGTGGTATAGGATAGAATCTTATTTCTGTCTCTAGCAACTTCACAGGATTTGTAAACTGCTTTCTATGCTGTCGTAAATTAGATCCCAGCAGTACAGGGCTTCTGTAGATAAATATAACAGCCATTATACCTTGATATAGTTGTATTGCCTAGGAAATTACTACTGTTATTGAAAAGGAATTTGCTCGGGGCAAGAGGGTATCCATTACTTCCTGAATAACTCACTAACATTGTTAACCTTCCTTTGCACAAACAAGCTAGAAGGAGTCCCTTTCTGCAGGATCCTATTGAACTCTGTATTCCCCTTTCTCAGCAGCAGGCCTAAGCCAAAATTTCAGCATATTAATGAACCCCTGTCTGGTCCAGGGAAGAGGGCTGTCTTCTTTCCACACTGTTGCAATCCTCTCATCTTCATAACTTTTCTCAATTTGCTGGGTTGTTGCTGTGCTGATGAATCACTGAAATGGTACAGCCACTTGATATGGTAAGCATGGAGACAAAAAATGGTGTAATAACACTGTAGCTCCATTATGAGGTACTTGAAGCGCTTTCTGTCTTGCCACATAAATCTCACACCTCAAAGGGGATAACACTTGGATATTCTCAGTCCATCCTTTGGTATGGCTTCCCTTGTAGACTATAAAGAGATGAGTTGTTGATATAGGAGCTGAGTTGCATTCTTTTAGTCATGACTACCTCTTCCGAATCTGCAACCAAATAAACATCCTCTCTAGCACTGACAAGTGTAGGGCATAGAGAACTGTTCTGTCCTTTATCAATTCAACTGGATACAGTACTCCTCGTTTGACACTACACAGGACACATCATCAAAAGTCTATTTTAAAATCTTTCTGCTACTTCATGGAAAGATTGAGGGAGGGAATCAAACTTTGTTCTCTGGACATTATTTGTGAAGATATTAAGGCAGCTAATAGTTTGGTGGTGAGTGGTTGGTTGGGTTTTTTTTGTTTGTTTGGGTTTAAAAAAAAAATACATACCATCATTAGAGACTATTCTGATTCTCTCTAAATATTTGCTATGTGCCAGTTCAGTTTGGACTTCAGACTAGATCCAGGTGTGACAGAACTGAGAAGACAGAGCTTGAAAATAAAGTCTGAGGTGGCAACACAGCTGCAGAGATGCTTTTTCTTCAGCAGATCTTAAGTTGTCTAGCTTGTCTTCAGAAGGTATTGGAGGATTGCAATCTTCTGTCTTGTGCTGCCATAGTAAAGCTTGCAGCTGTAATTCATGAGACTTCTCACTTGGCTGCCCAAACTCATGTTTGCTATATCTGGGGAGCAGTTGCATCACCGTTTCATTCTGCTAACGAATGCCCAAACCAGTATACTCCAGCTCTTAAGAATTCCTTCCTTACAGAATTCCTGTTTGCATGCTGTTGAATGTTTAAACTGTGAATTCTCTGGCTTCATGATTTAGTTTTGTTGATATGTGGGTGTATTTTTGTCTGGGAACAGATTTTTCAGCAAAATACCTTTCCTCATTACTGAGCTTATTGCAGTTCTCCTAAAGGACTGACAGTGCCTTCCAGAATTAGTGCTCTTGAGCACACTTGTGAGGAGAGGAAAATCCCAAACAAAGTCTGAAAAGCTTTTCTTGGTACCCATTTTCTATTTTTTTTTTTTCCTTGTTCTGAATGATAAGCCTGTGAATTGATATCTTAAGGTTTAATTACTTTGTGAAGCAGTAGCAGGACAGTCACTGAAAAATGTTGGTTTTGTTTGTATATCAACATGTTTTATTGTTTTATGTTTTATCGTCTTTCTGGTGTTTTGGGGTGGTTTTTTTTTTTTTTGTATGTGTGTAAGATGAAGCCCTTGATAGTTTGCTTTTAAATAGGTAATCTTTTTTCAGAAGCCTCTTGCTGTGTAGCCCAACTGTACCTGCAGGAGAGAGAATAGGGAATCCATTTTTCCAGTAACGAAATAGGTTTACTTTGTAACAAAAGGTTCTTATTTTTTTACTGTAATATGCCAGTGTTTGGCTTATTTGCTTGGCAAAACATCTAAAAGAGACTGGTATTTTTCTGGGTGATACATTTTGTGCACTTTGTATTCTTGCTTCCTTTCACAAATAGGATAATGCAGAAAGAAGATTCCTGGAGTCCTTTTGGATGTTGAGAGGAAATCTACCTTGTGGTTCAGAAATTCTGATAATCAGAGAGATTTCCAGGATCCTGAGTGGAGGGAGGCTTTCCAAATGAGCAGTACTCTGCCAGCAGGGAAATCTCCAGCGGCACCCAAAGGAGTAAAGCAACGTCAAAGAAGATCCTCTTATCTCCATAGGAACTGCAAATGTGCCCAGGGCTGCCTTCCTTGCCTTTTCCAAGGTAGCTCCCAGCCCCATCTCTAATCTTCTTTGGAAAAGAAACCAAACAGCACCACAAAACAACAAACAACCCAAAAAACAACCAGCCAAACCAAACTGAAAAAATAAGCCCAAGAGACAAGGCATGCCCAAGCCCCTCAGTTAGCAGAAGCCTGATTCGCCTGTTGTTTTGCAGGGGTATCCTGTCAGAGCCAGATGAGCCCTGGAAAGCAGCCACCTAGCTGAAGAAACTTTGCTCAGTGCTGCAGAGTGTATCTCACTTCTCATCTCCAGTCAGACCATTTGTAGATGGTTCGTGAAGTATTTATCATAGTGGCACAATGATTAAGTTTTTATCCTCAGTCTGAATCTACCTTCTGCATAAAATGTGAAAGATTGGTCTGACTCTTGGCTGTGAGAGCAACTGTTTACTTTGGTTTGAAATGAAACTTTCCTCTTCAGCCTGCCTCAAAACCTCAGAGTGCCTCCTCACTCACTTTTCAGCCAAGGAAAGCTGCACAGTGAGGGGGAACACATAGACTTAATAGCACTTATTAACCATAAAGGAATTTAATCTTCTTTTAGAGTTCAGGCTGTTTTTAAAACTATTTTATGGTTTTGTTTTACAGGAGAGGTGGCCAGGGAGCCTTATTAAACATCAGGACTAGATCTTTCTACAATTGGTGTTTTTCATTCACATACCTAAATATTCTCCCATTTGTGTTCGGTTGCCCAACTACATTTGTGCTCCCGTACCTGAGACCTTCCATCTGCATCTTTGGTCTGCAAACTTCCTTTTATCAGACTCCCCACTTCATTTTTTTTGCTTAAGAGTTCCCACCTGGATGCTTCTATGAAAATCCAGGTGCTGCAAAAATTGGTATTAGTGGCTTCAAGTGCTAGCACTGCCTTCCTGATACACTCATCTGGCTAAGCTTAATGAGCAGCAGCAGGACTTGAATAGGATGGGCTGCAACAAACACTTGCATTGGAGGATGTCATTGCATCACAGCTGTGGTTTCAACCTTACCTCAGTTTTAATGGTCGTACTGTAGTTAGAGCTTAGTAGAGCTGCAAATGCAGGTCATGCAGTTCAATGTGGACTGTAGGCCTTCCTGAGTGTCCACTTCTGTGTATGTATGAACATGAGCCAGAAGTGTGCTCCACTAGCCAAGAAAGCCAACAGCATCCTAACCTGCATCAGGAATAGTGTGGCCAGCAGAAGTAGGGAAGTGATTGTGCTCCTGTCCTTGGCACTGGGGAGGTCACACCTCAAATACTATGTTCAATTGTGGGCCTCTCACTACATGAAAGACATTGAGGTGCTGGAGCATGCACAGACAAGAGCAACAAGGCTGGTTAAGGATCTGGAGAACAGATCTTTGGAGGAGTGGTTTAGGGAACTCAACTACTTAGCCTAGAGAAGAGGAGGCTGAGGGGAGACCTATTGCTCTATAACTACCTGAAAAGAGGTTGTAGTGAGGTGGGGGATAGGTATCTTCTCCCTAGCATCAGGTGATAGGATGAGAGGAAATGGCCTGGAATTGTGCCAGGGAAAGTTTATATTGAATATTAAGAAAAATTTCTTTACATAAAGTGTGGTTGGGCATTGGAACATGCTGCCCAGGGAGGTGGTGGAGTCATCCTTCCTGCAGATGTTAAGAAATATATGGATGTGACACTTTGGGATGTGGTTTAATGGCCATGGTGGTGTTAGGTCAATGGTTGGACTCAATGACCTTAGAAGTATTTTCCAACCAAAATGATTCTATGATTCTGTGTTCACAGCAGTAGTTTGGTTAAAACACACTTATCTGGTTACATTTCTCTTGTTTGTAAGCTCAAGCTAGATAGGAGGATGACAGTGCTGGTTGTTGGGTAGCTGTTGGAACATCTTCCTCAGCTGCTGTTGGAATGGAAAGCATTTTGTTATCACAGACTACAAGAGCTGACTTTTATCCAAATATAGAACGGAACTACATATTGAATGCTTTGGCTCCTCAGTATTGTGGATGTTTCTACCTTTTACCCCTAGTAGCAGGTTCATGCAGTTGCTTGGGCTCCTGTTCTTGAGACGGTTTGAAAAACTCAGTATCATCTTCTAGGTCTGACTGTGGATTTCACTTCCTGTTGTTAGAATTCCCTTGCAAATATTATTTTCCCTTTCCTAATTTTATTTCCATTTTCTTCTCTGAGCTGTTCTTTTTTTCCCCACTTGCTAGGATATATTCAAGCATTCAAGTGCAGGGAAGCCCAATTAAACAATCTGCTTGTCCAGGAGAAATATTCCAATGTACCTCTGGTCCCACACGATGCCAAGTATGTTCTTAAACACATTGGTTTGGTCCCTGTTCTCCTTCCTTATATCCAGACTTCTTTTTTTTTTTAACCTAAGATACTGCTAATTTCTATTTTTACAGTTGATTTTTCTGTCAAGATGGAATCTAAAATGGAATTGTTTATATTCAATGTAACGCTCCTTGAACCAAAAAGTTATTTTTTGTAATTTAGAAATTTCAAGGGTGTTCTTTGGCATTAGCCCCCCCATGCCTTCTGTGAGTGTCACCGCATTTGAAATTCTTGATCAGATGGGTTTTTCCCTCTGTTATGAAGAGGTGCTTAGCTATCCACTCATCCTGCATGCTATCTAATGTGATTTCAGTAGTATGTAGCAGACACACCAGCTTGTACCCTGTCTTGAGCTTTATCTGCTAGAATGTTAATCCGTGAGTGTTTGAAATCATATGCCTCTGAGACACAATCGGCTAGAAACAGATAATGTCAGTTTGAAACTGTGCCATACCTATTTCCCATTTGTTCACTCACATCTTTCCTAAGTAGGCTAGAAATTTTTGTAAATAATTAGGCTTTTTAGAAACTTACATACTTGGGTTGAGTTAATGCACATAGCTAAGCAGCTATGTAATTAAGGCTTTTGATACTGTCAGAGAAGAAGGTAGGATTTCTTTTTTCTGTTTTACCAGTGCCTATTATTTTGCAAAATAATATAATATTGAATAGGTGATCACTCGCTCCCTTATTTTTTTTTCTCTCTTTCCCTTTTGTTACCTGCCTAGACCTTCCTTACCTCTCTAACAAGCATTAATATCTTCGCGGATGGCTTTCTTCCTCTTTCACTTTGATTTACACAACAGCTTGCCATTAGAGAAGAGGACCACTAGGATACAGCTCTCTGAACATTTTTCTCTTAGCTCAGTATATATTAATTTTAATTTTTTTTTCCTTTCTGCTTTTAATCCTTTTTGAGACAGGAAAGATCCCTAAGAGCTCATGTGTATTTCCACACACAGCAGCCTTTCAAGTTCCCTGACATATATCCTGTAAAGCACCATTGTTAGGATCAAGACAAAGCATTTTCAGAGGATTCTAGCTACCTGTTTCAGAAGCCTGTCTTAGTCATGTCTGTATTTTTTTTTTAATTGGAATTAGTCTTCTTAACGTACTGTTGTTGTCTTACAACTTACAGAATATTTTGTGTTTTCCTAGGGTAAGTTTTCCAGAAAAAAGCTAAAATCTTTTTTTGATGTATTTTACATACCAGCTAATGTAGTTGGAAATCTCTATAATCTGAATAAAATCTTAAAGAAGGTCTAATAGCTCATCTCATTCTTATTCCTCCCACATAATTATATCAGCCAAGTAAATCTTTCTCTCACTTATAATCTAAGGCTAACATGGTAACCCTACTGCCACCAGTACTGTCTGCGACTGTGGCTAGTCTTGGGTGCGCACTCATGTTCTTAGTAGTGTTTTGAACCTTTGGGCAGCAGCAACTCTGCATAATCAGGGCAGTGGTGCCTCTAGAGGCATCCCACAGCATTGTTTCCTGACGGGTTGGGTATTTCTCTCGCTGCGTAAGAATATTAAGCATTGAGAAACCTGCTCTGTGCTTCATCAGAAAGTGCTCCAGGATAGAGGGTATTTCATCACCAGAAGTCTCCTATATGCCTTCTGTAAGGAGATGATGATGGCATAGTAGCAACAGTGGCAAATGAAGTTCGAGCCAGTATTTGGATGATTTGAGGAGAGTTCATAGGGTTTTATTTCATTTTGGCAGAATGCAACCTGTCCAGTTGTAGCATTGCTGGGATGACTGAAATTGTCAAAATTAGGGAACAGCATTCAGAATAAAGTTTTTTTTTGTTTTGTTTTTTTTTCTTTCCCAAGGAGAAATGACCTAAAGAATGAGAGAGCCGGAGAAAGGAGGAGACTTTTTTTTNTTCCTTTTATTAAAGAGCTTGTTGGTCACTTCAGCTTAGTTTTAAGTACTCATCTTTTTCCAAGTCTTTTCTGGAAATACATTTGAGTTAGGGTTTATTTGGGCTTGCTCACCTGGTCTACATGTCTTCTCACTTCCTCTTCACACAAGGAATCTCAGCTTTAAAATTACAGTAAGATAGTTTTTGGACTTAGATTCTGGATTAGAAAATGCTACCAAGATTATTTGGTGCAGAAGTATCTGCCTGAGTCTGCAGGCGTGATGAACTAGTAGCTACTGCTGGTGTGACCCTGCTGCTGAAATGTTAACTGAAGTGTCTATCCCTGGGGCAAATGTCAACACTGTTGCTGTTTTCCTCCTGTTGGAGCATTCGAGAACAGGTTTATAGCTCATATGCTTTGCTCTTTGGAGACTGCGATGCGTGGGTTTTGGTGCAATAAATGATTCTTAGCAATGTTGTTTTTCACCCTTTCAACCTGACCCATTGTGTTGAAGGGTGACAATAGATGGGAGGGCCCAATGCTGTAGCTGAATGTGTAATATCTGAGCCTCCTGAACTGGGGCGTCTGCTCCTTCCATGAGCAGCAGGGCTTGGGTTTTCTTGTCTGGAAGGCTAAGCGGCATACTGCCTGTCTCTGATGGGCTATCTCTGCAGCTACCATCCTGCTCACCATACCTCCCAGGTTTTTACGCTGGTATGCAGCGACAGCCACGTATTCGCTTAGAGCCCATCAGCATCCCACGTGTTTGTGCCTGTTCCCGGGACAAGCCTGGCCTGAGGTACATTTGCGACTTGCTGAAGGTGAGGGAGGTGTGGGGAGCGCAGAGCGTACCTATGCTCGCCGCGACAGGAGCCACATCCATTTGTCGCCCCATACAGACGGGGCTTGACTTGTGGGTGGAGCACAGGAGGCCGCATGGCTGCTTGCTTTGCTCCCAGCCTGCTGGGTTGTGCTTAAGTTATCTAGAAGTGAAGAGAGAAGAGGTGATATACGGAAGAGCACCATTTTTGTATCTATCTATAGCTGAGATAAAAATATTTCTTTAAAACTCATTTCCAAGGAGACCAGTGCCTCAACGAAAACATGATTTTTATGTGTGTTTTTTTTTATTCCCCCCCCTCCCCGTTGGGGAACAGGCAGATTTTAACTTATCATTTGGAGCCCAGCGAGGGAAGTTGATTCTTCTTTTTGAGGTGGAAAAGGAAGGGGGCGAGAAACCAGTTTTCCTAGTTTGGAAGAGTGGTTTAACTGATTAATGAGATGAGAGGTGACACTCGTCCTGTGGCATCGGGCATGGGGGATGGGACGAGGACTGGCTCATGTGAGGAAGGGCTTGCTGGAGCCTGTCGAGGTAGCTGGGACGAGAGTGTCTTTTGCTCAGCCTGCCTTTGCTGGGTCTGCCATCCCACTGACAAAGCTTTGCTCCTGAAATTGGAGCAGGCTGGGAGTGCAAGGCTGTGAGGGTGCTTGCTCCAGTCAGACTTGGGGGGAAGCTGCCTCCAGGCAAGTGGGAACCCGATACGCTCAGAGAAACCGGAGCCAGCTGCTGCTTTCCCTTCAGCAGTATGCAAGTCTGTAAAATACTCATGCAGAGCCACCTGCGAAAGCAGATTAACTCCTTTATCTGCGAGTCGTTTCTCCTTTCCAGCTGACGCTGACAACGACACTGGTTGTTTCTCCTGGGGGTGGGAGCCCAAGGTGGCTGACACACCACAGATTTTCTCTTTAGCTTCTAGATTCCCGTAGTTGTGCTTCTCTGTGCCTGTCAGTGATTAATGATTAAATACAGCTACTGAATTGTGACCAAATTTTGGATTTTGATTAATAGGGTAGATGAAGATGTGCAGAACCTGGCAGGGCCACAGTGCAGGGCTCCCGCACTTGTGGATGACTCTTGGAGAAGCAATTAGCGGGTGGGGGGAATGAGTCGTCACCCCCAGTGACTTCGGAGGACAATGCTCTGCCTCATTCACGTCCCTTTTCTAAAGTAAGCATGCTCCGGTGCTGGGAGCCGGACTGCATTTATTACTAACCCCACCCATCCCTGCCTCTTGCAAGAATCTTGTGAGGCCGAGATTGTGTTTTTAGAAGCAGAATGACAAGAGAGAAATTCCCTGGAGGCGAATGCAGAGTGTGTGCTGTGCACGCCAGTACAGACACACGGGGCTGGGAACTCCCAGGGAGAGATTAAGTGCGAGAGAAGAGTGCCGAGCAGCCAGAGCTGGAGGAGGGGGGTGGAGGAGGCGAGACGCTTTCTAAGCCTCAAACTGAGGCGTTTGGATTTTTTTTTTTCTTTTTCTTGAAAAAAACACCCAAAAACAAACCACCACCACAACCCACCTCAACTAACCTCGGTCTGGACAGTCTTACTGAAGTGCCTTTTGCATTGCCGGATCATTTCACTGCTGGGTTTGAAGGACCCAGACTAACATGATGTACCTCTGGGTGAGTAGAGAAGCGTGTGTGAGGGCTTGCACACTTTGCACATATAAGGAATGGAAAGCTGAAGGACTCTGCACTAAAGTGAGCGGCCTTCGCCATTTGGCTTAGCTCTCTGCAGCCTCTACACACAGGGATCTATAGTTTTCCCTTGTGAAAAATAATATTTAGAGCAAGTCCTGTTAACTGGGTATTGAGCAGGCTTTTCTTGGACTTCTGAGTTCCTCTAAGAAAACAGTTTTGGTCAGGTGCCTTGGTAAAAAAACAATTTTGATATAATGGTGCTCACTGCCATCTGTGAGACCTCTGTGTATGTGTGTGTGTATATATATATATATATATTTTTTTTTTTCATCGATAAGACTGTTCCCATGTCCTTTACATTATGAGATTTTGCTGTTTCTGTGAGACATCCCAGGTAGTGGAGGAATGCTGCTGAATGAGATCCGTAGTCACTGAAGGTTAAGAGAGAAGCAGCAAATAGTTTTGCAGTTTGGGGCTTTTGGGGTGGGAGAAGAAGCTGTTTCAACAGAAGTTGGATGTAAAGTTGTTTTTCCAGAAGTGGCACAGTTACTTAAGTTTCTGGTGGAGTATGGAAAATAATGTCAGGAAAAACTTGTGTGAAGTGTTGTATAGGATCCAGCAAGCAAAGTAAAAGCATATATAAAAGTACATATATTTTCAGCCTTTGAGCGAGGACTGGAATTTCCTCTGGAGCAGTCAGCTGTTAGGCTGCTCAGTTAGTCATCTACGTGTAGTTTTGTGTGTTCCTGGGCACTCTCGAGATCAGTTTGTCGTGGGGTGAAGAATAATCAGTCCCCAAGTTGTTTTCTCTGCGCCGGAGGGGGGAAGAAGAAGAAGAAGAAAAAAAAAATCTGTTCATAACCTGAAGGTGGCTGCTTTTACTGCTGCTGCTTTTTAGACTCCATCTCCCCGTTGCTCCCAGGAACAAACACTGGTTTATTTTAGCAACAAAGCAAGCTTTGGAACCCGGGCAGAAGGATTTTACTTCCCTCCTGTGCACACACACACAAAATCTTTGTTGCAGAGTAACTTGATTCTGTGCTGGGGTATGCACACTTGCCTGGTTTCACCCCACAGGCCCTGCTGGCAGGCTCATCCACCTTCCGTGCTCTTCCTACCATCCTCACTTTCCCCCCTCCCCCAGCCTGGTATGCAGGACCCCGAATTGGAGTGCCAGTTTTTAGTGATAAAGGCTGGGCAGGCCCCATGGCTCAGCTAAGATTTGCGCTTCATTTGGTGGGTGGGGTAAGAAGAGAAGTAATTCAGCCATGCTGCTGCCGATTTTAGATAAGCAGTAAACAATGGAGATGTTCCTTACCCAGCTGAAATGCGGAGGATGCCGGAGTGTGGGAGCCAGGGAGAATTGCCCTGCTGTCTTGCCTCCTGCTGCTGGTGAGGGGTGTTGAGCACTGGAGTATGAAGTGGAAGTGTCAGCCTGAGTCCAGGTGGGCTTCGGCACAAAAGGTGAAGCGCTGATGGTGGATTGTTAAAAGAGGATTGAGTTTTGGGAAGCTTTCTTACAAATGAAGACATTTGTGGCTTGCCGCTTCTGCCTGCACCTTAAACTTTGGGCAGCAGTGTTGCTGTGCCTGCGTTGCAGTTAAAACTTCAGAGAGGTGATGGAAACAAGTGTTAAATGCTTGAATAGCTGAAGAGGTTTTAAGGGCATCATCTGGGCATTGTGCCACGATAATTAAAAAAAATTAGTGAATTTGTGCTATCTGCGTATGATCTTTCCCTTCTCAGCACAGGTTACCATAATACTTTCGGGGAATCTTCCCTTCCTCAGTTCTTTCAGGAACCTTTTCCTCTGTGCCCGTTTGTGTTTCTACCTTAAGCTCTCTTTATCCTAATGGGATGCATAACCTTTAGTGGCGAGAACAACAAGCCCCAAGTGACAGATCGAGTTTGGTGGGGAGTGTTACCATGCCTTGGTTGTGCTGCTTTCTTACTTCCCTGCTCACAGATTTCCCCCCCATTCCTTCCTCATTCCCTCTACTGTGGTTTGGTTTTTTGGTTGGTTTTTTTTATTTTTTCAGTGCCTTTTGTCCTTGGAACATCAGGACTAAAGTAGATGCATGGAGATTGGTACTGAGTCATTCCTTAATTCAATGCATGAAGCTACATTAATGCAATGTTAAATTTGAGGCTTTAAATATGCAAGTCCTGAAATCCAGAATTAAGGTTCCCACAGCAACCATAATGTTTCTCACCCCCATCCCCCCGAGGTGCATGTTACTGAATTATCTTGCTTGAAGAGATTGTGGAATATTGAATGCTGCCACATTTGACAAATAATAAAGTAAAAAGGAGAATGCTCCTACCTTTGTGACTGTAGTACACAGTGGATACTGAACCCCAAAGTACAAGCTACCTGCAGCTTCACAGTCCCTGATTATAATGCTGTCTCTGAAATGGAGTGGTGCTGTAGCCATGGTTCAGACTGACATTCCTGCTTGCTGAACTGTATTCCCTCAGGTGAAACTTGTTGCAGGATACTCTTAAATGAAGGCCTTGTAGACTGCAGGGAGTTGTGGGCTGTGCAGAGCTGTAGAGTGGGAAACTTTAAAATATCTATCGTGATGACCTAATGCTTGGCATTGTGAGGAAAGTGAAGGCGGCAGACTAGCTGCACCATTAAATATCAAGAGAGACTATTTATCTTAACACTTTTCATTGTGTAGGATGCACTTGTATGAAGTTTTTGAAGCAGAGGCAGTGTGATAGTCTTTCTGATGTTGCGTACTGTTCAGGTCCATACATCTGATCTTCTGTGCATTAAAACTCAAAGTGAGTACTTTGCCTTATGTATGAGAGTTCTGGTTTTGCAGGTGTTGGTAGGGGACCATCTAAATCTGATTTTGGCTCTTCTCTCACTGATGCCATTTGTCTGCATCTGTCTGGGCTCCCTAAATTGATCAAGAGGGCTCCCAGTTGTCAGTTCTCTGGATGGGACATGGAGCGATTTGGACTACAAACTGGAGAGAGTATTTACTTGGAGGGAGGTGTGTACTGACAATGCAGGGGCAGGTGTTCTGGTGACAGCTAGGAGTGGAGTGTGGGAAAAGTGTCCAACACTTTTCTGGATAAGAAAGCCCTTTTTTTTTTTTTTTTTTTTTTTTCATTTATGAGCAGATGAATCTTTGTATACTGTGAGTCATAAGATATAATCTAGAGTCATTTTATTCCAAGTATTTTCTAAAGAGCATGATGTGTTCTGAGAGTTGCATGTATGAATGTTGCCTTGTTGGAGGTCTGTTGTTACAAGAAAGGTTGAAAGGAAGGGGCAGCAGCCCTAGTGAGCAATTTATCAACCACCCTTCTCTTGTGCTCAAAGACAGCTGAAACTATCAAAGGCAGGAGGGACCAAGGTAGGGGAGGTCCATGCTGTTGCTAGGCTTCTGGTAGGAGAGCACTGGATTCATCGCTCTGATCTAAGATTATAGTGGGTATAGATAATTTCCTCATTTCTCACAGCCGTGTACAGAGTGCATGCTGAGTGTTTGTGAGAGCAGTGGCTGCCTATTGCAGCTAGAAATGATTTCTTTCTCTAGAGCACTGTGAAAGGGAAGATCTTACCTAGACCTACTAATTACCTACCATACAAGCAAGAATAGTGCTAGTAAGCTTGCCAAGCTCATTTTGAAATATTTTTGTTGGTTTTCTTCTTGACTTGCCTTTTGCTTGCCTTTTTGTCACTCGAAAGCCTCTCTTTGCATTCACAGACATAATTTTTCTCTCTAGGCTCCAAACTCATCAGCTTTATCACCAAGGGATTGGAAATCCAACTCTGCTGCCAAACTTGGGTCTTAGCAACATGCTCTTCCTCACATCGTGTTTTTCTATTATTTGTTAGGTTTTTTCATGAGAGGTAGCTACTGCCAGTGAAAAGTATGGCCATTAGGATGTGATTGTCAAAGCATGCATTTGATAACAGCAAAGCAAGTGACTATCTGGGGAAAACGGCCTCCCTGCTCTGTTCTAGTGCCAAGCCTGGGGCAGCTATTGCTGGAGAAGTCTGGCTGTGCTTGTATGTCTTTGGCTGGAACCTGTTTGGTGGGAATGGCAGATAAACATGTCAGCCATCCACTGAAGCTCTGATGGGATGGAGAACACGCAGTTGCTGTGTGTGAAAGGTGCGTGCATGGCATGGTCAGTATAGAGGTTAAGATGTGGCTGTGTGAGTGCAGGAGAGTTTTCCCTGATGCATGTTAAAGGTCAGGTCTGCGTAAAGTTCTCTGCCTAATTGAAAGTCACTTTGTGTTACTATAAACACTGATGTTTTGATTCTTGTTCTGGATCAGGAGAGTCCTGGAAAGTCACAGAATGGAACTTATGCAAAAATCATGGATGTGGTAGCCTGTAAGCTTGTTCCCCAGCCTGTAAGTCTCTGTGGTGCCATACTGTGGCATGCATATGTAGCAGCTTTAATCCAGAAGTGATATAGCTGTGTTCGTCCACTGCAACTGAGATGATGAGTTCTGCTGCTTGATAAGCTTGATTAGCTTTGGTGCAGTACCTGATGAACATGGTTATAATGCTTCCACACCCAAGCTGCTCCATGCACAGCTGGTTTGGGGTCTGTCTCCACTGTGCTCCCCTAGGGGTTAGTGTGACAAAGCAACTTGCACCTCTTTGCACCTGGGGTTTTATACAGGTTTTGGAGATAAGGGAGGCAGAAAGAAGGGTTTGTGAAGGAGATTATATAATGTGACTGTCTGTGTGATTAGAGAACTAGAGTTGATAATCCAGGTGATCTTTTCAGCTCTGTGTGCCTACAAGCCTGTAATCCTGGAAGATGCCAGGGTCACTGCTGAGACAAGAAAGCCCAGTGCAGCTCAAAAAGAGAAGGCATTTCAAATTAAGATGCTTAAATTAAGGCATTAAATAATAGTCCATTAGAGAAGAGAGACTCAGGATCAGGATGCTCTGTTCTGAAGGCTATATTTGAGTAATATAAACCCAGGTAAAATCAGTACCCAGCACACTGTCATCACATTCAGGAGTTTCCTTCCCTCATGAGTCTATGCAAAAGAATAAGAGGGATGTAGGCTGTCTGAGTTGGTGTGTGTTTCTCCACTGGTGCTTTTGCATGACTGCACTATTCCCACCTGTCCAAACAGTGATGAGCACAGGGGACTCTACTGTAAGCCTGCCCAAGTCTTGGAAGACTGTCAGGGACTGGGTCCTATTTAAGGTAGTTTTTCACAAAACAGCCAGTTTATCTTGGAAGGAAGAGAATAAACCTCAACCTTCCTGATTTCTAGCTGAGCTTGAGGAAGAACACAGATAGTAGTGATCTGAGACTGGACATCTGTGTTTCCTGCACTTCCCGTGGTGCTTATTTGCAAATATTAATTCCAGCAATGCCAGAACTTTACCCTTGTCTTAATATAGGAAATGTCTTTGAATGGACCTGAATTTGGATGGCCTTTTTTCCACAGATCTAAGCAGTCACTAGAGTATCTACCAACTGTGTATGTGTTCATGCTTAACCAAAAGTGATTGAATGCCTCATGTGATTAGCTGGAAGAGATCCTGTTGTCCTTTAGTGAGAGCTACTGGGTACAGCTGAAGTTCGAGTCAGGCTGGGGTCAGAAAAAATGTCTTCTGTGGGGAGTTATAAGTTTTGAGAAGGATCTACGGTGTGTCTGTAGTACCGCAGTTCTGGATGGTGCTCTGTACCAAAGGCAGTATGACACATCCTGTGGCTATATACTGGGAAGGCAGGTTGTGCTGGCAGACCACTGCAGATAGTTCCATGCTGGAAGTGAAAACAGGCTTGCAGTAAATGAAGACATCAACTGAGGATGCGCTTTGTGCCCTCTGATGATAAATTCTTTTGCTGAAAGTGTTAAAGATTCCTCAAAGCTGTGAAGAGGCTTAAACAAGTAATTAAGTTTCCCTTGTCTGTCCCTTAAATTTAGGCTTCATTGTTCTCAAAGTCCTACGTTTCATGACTAATATACTGCCTGCACAATGCTCTGGCTGATTTTTTACCAGATGGTTCTTGGGTCTGTAGTTGAATCCAGGGCAAAGGCAGTTAGTTTTTCTCAGCCTCAAATGAACATGCTGTCCCCCATGCAGTGCTCTAATTGAATCTTGGACATTTAGACAATGATGAAGTGAAAATATTTTGACTTTTTTTTAAAGATATTCTTAGCGATTATTATTTGTCATGCTTTAAGAAACTGGCATAGGATGATACTTGAACACTCCTCTGTACTTTTAAAAATAATTTATAGATCATCTAGTGTGGAAATAAAGTTTAAATGCAGAAAAATACTGGAATTTGAATATGTATAGGTGGCTAGAAAATAAGAACATGTGCAATGTTATTTGCTGTTGCTGCTTTTTAACTTCTTGTTTCTGTTGTAATGGCCTCTGTTTTCATCCCATCCTCAATCCTTACAGTGTTGTCTACTTGCATCCATGGTGCACTTTTTGGATGGAGAATCCTGCTGCTCACGTCTCCCGACATGAAGCATCTCTCAGGAAGGTGGCAAAGCCTGTTTGACAGCATAAATGGGGTATATAGCTGCATTAGGACCATCTCAGTAACACTGTAGAGCAGCTTTGCTCACAGAAGCCTGTTGGATACAGCAGTAATTTCAGCTATTTTCCCCAGACCTCGATTGATTACACTGAGATTTTTGGCTACTGCTTGAGTGAGGAGGAGCAGCGAATGCCAATTACTTCTTTTGGCCCAAGCAGCTGAAAAGGAGAAGCACATTCAGTATAGGTGAGCCTATTGATTGTGGTGTCTTTTAAAAACTGGGCAGCTAACTGCATTTTCAAATGTTAGTGTTGGGCAAAATTTTATTCTGCAGCAAAAGCTGTGCAGGAGTGCATGTAGGATGTATGTAGCTGGGATTTTTAAACACCTTTAGGACTCAGAAGTGCTGTGGAAGATATGCTTTTCAGCTTTTTTCTGTGCGTGGGGAGCATTGCTCTCCCGTGCAGCTGCTTTAGCTGTTGCTAACAGGTGTGCAATAAAGACCCCCTCCCTCTTCAGCCAAGCTGGGTGACGATGGATACCCTCTCACTTAAACATGGTTGTTTTCACCCCTACAAGAATTAAAACTTTAAAAATAGTATGCATATCTAGAAAGAACCAAGTGCCTTGTCTTATTTCCCTTCTTTCCCTCCCCCTTGCTACTAACTCAAATTACCAATAAGCTTTGGAAACTTTGGGGCAGGGGAATAGAGGTGCAGCTGGCCTGCATGTGTTGCACCAGCTGTAATGCAAATGATACATGCTGAAAGAGGCTTTTCTCACTTTTGTCATTCTTGGATATTGTTTTGCAATGGGGACATGCGACAATTTGTCTTAAATGTGTTTGCTGATATGTTCCGCAGAGTATACTGTGTTCTTTGTTCCTTGCCATCAAGAGGCAATATCAAATCCAATTGCCTGTCGGCAGCCCGTCTGAATGCAGCTGGAACTGTCCTCCTGGCTCTCCCATCCATCAGTCCTGTGGTGATCCCATCACACCTGATACCAGTTAATTTAGAGCTGTCCGAAATGTGGACTTTGGTAAATGCTCAGCTTTCTTGGCTGTTGTTACAGTTTGTTATAAACCACATTTTAATGCCCTTTTTTATTCTGAAAGTGGCAGTGCCTATTGCTCTGCTGCCATAAGAGGGCTGAAGGGGGAAGCACGTGGCTGACCCCCACACTGGTTGTCTATAGGTACCAACTTTTTTGAACATTTACCTGAAGTGATGGAAGCGCAGGCGCTAGGGGTTCAGCTGTGTTAAAACAAAAGCTGATGTTGATTTAATCCCATTACATTGCGCTGATCTCCCAACCACTGGACTCTTAGTAGGATTCCAACTTTAATCCTGTAAGGATCAATCTGGCCCATTGCTTTTCTGTCCTGATCCTAAATCCCCCTTTAATCTTGTTAATTATAGAAGGCCTTTTATGGTTTCCTTTTTTTCTTCCTTGTGGACCAGAAAAAAAACCACATTAAATCTTCATGTTGCCATCTCTGACCTTGTGTTTTTACCCTTTATTCATCCTGTTGAGGGAGGAGAGTGCTTCTGAAGGCTGGTTTTACTATCACAGCAGTGCCACATCAGCCTTTGGTGGTTTGGTGTCTCCAGTTTCAGACTCCCATGGCCCTAGCTAGTCAAGCTGTTGTGCTGACTTTCTCCTTATTCTGTTCAAGATGGGAATTACATTTTTTTTTAATCTCTTGTTTGATTTTGTGTTGTCTGAAGGGGCTGGGGAATCAAGAAACATGAGAGCCACTTCAATAAAGAAATGTTAAAAAAGAAAAAGCCTTTTTGTAGCAGAATCCCACTGACTGGCATTGAGAGCTTTGGGGGAGGAGGCATTTTTAGGGAATATGGAACACTCCTAGGGTGATGAGGGAAAAACTCTGAAAAGGAGAGAAGCCCCAAGAGAAGACTTAGATAGTCCCATGCAGATGTATTCTGAAGGTCATGGAGAACTTCAGCTGCTTAAATCATCCTTTTTATGTTTACATGTGTTTGGCGGGTTAAGGATAGAAATAATGTGCAGTTGGACTGGAGGCTCTTTGTCTTCACACTGAACTGTCTGCAGGCCTCCAAACCACTGCTGCCTTTTCTGTGTAATGCACAAGGCCAATTTCTCACTGTGACAATCTGCTCCTGGCACTTGCAATAATAGAAACTTGCTGTGCTTAATGTATTCATCTCTGGTATTTCCTATACTGTAAGGAAGAAAACCAACCCAAAATTGCACCTCCATTTGCTGTAACTCGATCAAGAGCTGACAGATCATTTCTGGAACATGTCTGTGCTGGGATCCTGACTGTTCTGCCAAATTTTATGCCTTTATCTTGCAGTGCTTTCCTTCTCTCTTGCCTGGCCATGTTGCTCTGCCTCACCCAGAGCAGAGGCTTCTGCTTTTCCAGCCTTTCAGCTAGATCCCAACTTCCTACCGTTTTGCCAGAGCACTGCAGGGTATAGTTTACCTCCTTGCCAGAATGCAGGCTGTAGGGATGGGTCTGCAGTAGAAGTTGCCAGGCTGATTCCCTTTTAACCCAGAGGGGAAAACTGGTTTTGGATCGTGGAGGGTGAGCTCTCTTGATGCATTTATTCTAATGAAAACTGCTGGTGCTTAGATTTTGGAAAACACTTAGGGCCGTGACAAGAGATGGCGATTGCTTTTAAGCAAATGAGGGCATTTTCCCAGCAGTTCTAGGGTTAAGGAAATTGCAGAGGGGTGACATGGTGACTGTGTTCCCTATTTTTGTGTGTTGCCAGTAGCGAGAAGGGGGAAACTTTGATTTCTAATCCGCTTTGGAGGAGGCTCCGTATCAGGGCTGCACAGAAACATCCAGTCAAGCAGCTCCTTTATCATAAAGGGGATTTTAATTAAAACTGTTCTCGCATCATGAGCGGAATGAGCGTCAGTGCCAGCCAGCCCTGTACTGGGCATTTATCTCCTTCAAACCACATTACCAGTAATTGCTGCATTAAATCAAAGTCGAGGGAGATTACAGGTCTGAATTGGGCAGGTGGCCGGTGCCAGTGTGGGGAGCTCCGTGCTGTCTAGCCACTGATATGAGAACCCCCTCAGCCCCCAAGCTGGGGGTGAAGAGTCAGAGGGCTGCTGCATCCCAAGAAGCCCTTCTCATTACAGGGCAGGAGTTTTTGTCGTAATCCAGGAGGAGTGGCAGGCTGTATGCTTGGAGCATTTTAAGCTTCTGGTGTTTTTCTGTTAACTTCCTTTCAAAACAAACAAATGCAATAACAAAACAAACCTTGTGGCACTGCCATCCCACCCTTGTTTCCTGTTTGGATCCACCACAGACATTCTCTTTTGTTCCATCTTCTACTGCTTATTCCAGTTCTGAAATTCCAGAGTAGGTCACCTCTTCCCTTGATGTGTCCCTTTCTCTTTACCCTCTTTGCCACAGCTCCGCTTCAGAGCTGTTAACTTCTCTGCCCTGACATAGGAGAGCTTGTCCCTTCCTTCAGTTTTTCCCCCACTGAGGAACTGCTTTTTCCTTGACCCGTAGTTCCTTTGCCAACTATGGCTCATTAGTTCATTTAATTATTTTTCTAGGTTTTTAAGCATTTCTGTCATCTCTAGCTCTAGAGCAGCTGTTTCCCCTCTTCCCGATACTTAGACTGTGATGGCATCCAAGTGCTGCTCTTGCTTCTGCTCCCTGGAGCTCTGACGGGGCAAGGCTGAGGAACAGCTGTGCCCATGTGAGGTTTTAGGCATGCACACTGGCTGAGGTAATTAGATCTATGTGGGCAATCGGTAAGCTATCAAAATGTGACAGCTGGATTTCTAGAGGCTGTATTAGATCTGTCCCACAGTTGTCACAAAGGTAAGTCAAGAGCAGAATGTACAGAAAGTGTGATATTATTGTTTTGTTTTGTTCTGTGTGGCTGTCATTTTCTTTGTTTTCATCTTGATGGCAATTAGGTATTTTCCTGTTCTATTGGAGACATTCTGGGGCAGTTAGGTGGCAGTGATAATTTTCCTTCCTTTTGCCCAGAGATGTCTCTGGCAGTCTGACATTACCCCCTTCCTGGGGGAAGGTTTGTGCATCTACCACGTTCCTCTGCTGCAGAAACAGGTCACATTCCCAGTACTGTATGTGAAAGGGATGCTGCAGCTCAGCCTGTCTGCTAAAGCAACTGCAGACCGTTGAGCTGAGATGTCAAGATTCACACAAGTTTCTCAGAAGCTATCTAATTCAGAGCAGTTGCAGGAGGTGTGCCTGCTGTGCCCCTTCAAAGCCTGAAGTTGCAGGTTTTGCTTCGTTACTATGTGAGCTTAAGTATTGCCCTACTTTAACTCTGGCCTACGCATGAATCTCTAGCCTGAGATAAGTGGTTCTTTTAAATTCATGCTAAGAGTCCTATAAAGCTCTAGAGGCTCAAGTTTGAGTGCTGCTGATATCCAAGCTGATAATGCAGAGAGGTTGCAGTTAATTTTTGCATTTCTAGTCCTCTTAACATGAAGTGAGAGTAGTGCCACTGCAGAGAACTGGAGATACATGCAGAGAATGTGAGCCAGGTTTGGTGGAGATTTCTTGATAGTGACAGAAAAAAGAGAGATTTTTTTTTGGGAGCCAGGAAACCTCCTTACTGGTTCCTGATTTTGAGACAGAGGGGTGCAGATAGTGGCAAACTGAAGTGAGTGAACATGTGTGACTACCACAGAATGCCTTTGGTGCTACTTGTCTAGGCTTACCAGCTGCTGTGGTCTGGTTTAGAACTTGCTGGCGATTGAAGCTGGCCCATACTGAAAGGGCTGAGCTATGCCAGGCTTTACTCTGTCCTCTTGGCTCCTGGGGAGAAGAGTGCATAGCAGTTAGCTTGCATGTCCATAGCAGACCTCTGTGCTCATGGCATGCTGTGTGAGAAGAAAACTTCCAGAGTTTTGATCACTCCTGCTTTCTCACAAATAGTTCAACAAAACAAAATCTAGGTATTTTCTATCTTTTGCTATTTTTGTCTTAGTCTGAGGCAGAAAGTGATGTGAAGGTTACTTTTAGCTTGAGAGCTGACCTAACCTTAACATACGTCATTTGCTTTACCACAGCCATCTAAGTCTCCACTGAAACCACCACAGGAGTGACACAGTAGTAACTAGCACCTCTGCCTCAACAAGAGTAGTCTCTGGGCTCACTCCCCTATATTAAAGCATGACTTGCTGCTGTCACCATTCATTTAGCGTGTGCCTGACTTTCTTCTTTCAGGGTAAACTACCCTGTTCTTGCCAAACCTTGGCTTTGCATGCTATTTCTGGTTCTTTCTGTACACTCAGCAAAGGCACCAAACTGCAGCACTTCTGGTATTTTGTTCCTGAATCTCTTTCAAGCTGCCTAAGTCTGGTGGGTTTGGTTTTTTTTTTAATTGGAATGGGAAAGAACAGAATTCATCATCTGAAGTTTAGCAAGGAAGCAGGATTTTGAAATGAGGCCTACAGAAATTAATGGGCAGATGTAATTTTTCTGTTACGAAACTGTCTTTGCGATTTATGCTGAAGGTGTCCTATTCTGTATACTGCTGTGCTGGAGCTGTTTCCAAATGATATCCTGAGATCTATTCAGTGACCAAAGCTAAAGATTCTGCCTACATGATGATCTCCAGTTCCTCAATTCTTGCCAGCAGTGCAGTCTTAGACCCAGCTATCTCAGGTAGACTGTGCTGCCTGGTGATTTCTTTTACTTCTATTCAGTTAAGAGTTTAGTTTAATATTTTTTTATATTGGTTTGTCTCTTGCTTGCATGGTTACAGTGTGTGGGCAGCTGCTCTGCTATTCTGTGTGAACAGAGTTGGGCAGGGAAAGCCTTTGCTCCTGTGTCAGAACAACAAAATGTTACCTGAGAAAACCTTCCCCCCCAAATTCCACTTTTGCTTCTACTGCTCCAAGGTACAGAGATAAATTTAAACCGACAGTGGTGTAATTTGTTGTGTGGACACTGTTTGACTTGGAACAAGTGCCTTTTTCTGTTTCACTTTGTCATGTGGAAGCAATTTGATAAGGCAGGAGGTGAGGTGAGGAGAAAAACCCATACCAAAGCCATCTCTGCTAGGGAGTGTGCGCTCAGCCAGGTGAGCAAGACATGGCCACATACTGAAATGTTCTGCAATAGTTGCTGTGTGCTCCCTTCACCCCAGGCAAAGGCGAGGTAAAACATGTTAGCTCAAACCCTTGGTGGAAGTGGTTGATCCCGCAAGCGTTTGCTGGGATAGACTGGGAGTGTGCATGGCATCACCGACGGCCCCACGTGGCAACTCGCTGGTAGAGCTGACAATGGTGTAACTATACTTACACTATGGGGAACATCACCAGTGAGGCCCAGCCATAGTTTGTGATTCATTCAATTAAAAATACTTTGTGAGAGCATCTCCAATACTACCATCTGGTGACTTTTAATAATACTTATTCTTAGGAAGATTATTGTTTAATTAAGGAATTAGCCTTAATTTTTGTAGCCTTAGCGTAGCATGGAGAAATGCTCCAGCTTAAGCTGCTGTATTTTATGGAAAAGTCAACTCTTTCTTTTCCTTATCTACCTGTTGTCCCCTTAAGAGTCAGTTAATTGAACTGCTGCTGCTTGTTAAGTGAAAAACCAAGTGGGAGTATGAGAGATAAAATGATCAAAGTTTTTCTCTGATTGAGGTTCTGGGGCTAGACAGTAGACCTAGCAGCCTCTATAGAGGAGGAAAACTGCCTCCACTCTATTCTTCTTTTCCTTTTTCTCCACTGTTTCCAAATTAATATAGAAAGGCAGTGTGCCTCTCATGGTATGTCTAAACTATGAAGAGAAAACCTCTTCTTTTACATTGAAATTCTGTATCTGGACACCTTTGTGTTTTTCATGTAACAGGCAAAAAGCATTTTGATGGACATGCAGCATTACTGAGATCAGTGCATATACAAGTGGTCCCAAAAGAAAGCTGTGCTATGATCACCTCCTTTGCCAAATGGCTTATCCCAAAAGTACACTTATTTTCTTCCTGAAGCAGTGCCAAGCACTTGGAGTTCTCCTTGACAGTAGGCCCAGTCCCAGCACATGGATTCTTTTTTTTTTTCCTCCTGTAAAATCTGTGTATTCTTTCTTTTCTTCTTTTGTACTGTGCCTCTGGTAATAACTAAGGCAATGGAGCCTGTCTGGTTTTAGAAGCTCCTTTTGGACTTGCTGCATGTTATACTTGGGTGTGCTGGAGTTTTCTCAAGATAGCATAATTAAAGCCTGTTTCATGATCTGTATAAAGCAATGGGTTGGGGTAGAAATGAAAGTTGACGTTGTGTCTTCTATATGCTGTTGGTACATCCAGGCTGCTGCCAGCTTTATTTTGCAACTTAATCACTAATATGTTTTTGTGAGTTATTGTTCTGTTAAAGCTGCCTTCCAGGGAGGCAGCTCATTAGCTAGTGTCACGCATAAAACCGTGGTTCTGGGAGCACAGTCTTTTGATAGAGGATTTTTCAAACATCAGATGAGTGTTCATCACTGCCTTACCTTTTTTTTTTTTCTTTGTAATAATTTCAGAGACAGACTTTGGGCAATCTGAGTATTGCCTGAACTGACTGTGGGTCCTTGTCCGGCAGCCAAAGTTGTGTGAGCAGGATCTGTACTTCCAACTTCAGGACAGCTCTGCCTACACAGATCTAACTTTAGGATCAAGAGTCTTTCCTCTCCAGGATTTTCACCAAGAGTCTTTATTTGTCTTGGCAGCCATGACTACATAGATTAGGTAATTTAGAGAGTTTGTTTTTTGGCTGAGGAAGACCCACGCTTGTGATTTCACAAGTCTTGTATTGGTCTGTAGGTCTCTTGAGTTTGCTAATGCTACTATTCTACTGGAAGGATGTAAGAAAGCCCATCAAAACAAAACAAATAAGCTAGTTGTCCAGCTAACAAAGGCCCTGCAGTAGTGTTGCTTTAGCAAACCTATGTGGCATCTTTGCTCTTACTCCATTTTCATTGTCCTCCCCTCAGGCAATTTGTTAAGGCTCTGAAAAGAAGTGGTACTTAAGAAATAATTATTTAAAATTGTGACCTATCCTTTTATACTGTGTATTTACAATTGCATTTAAAAACTAGTAGTTTTCCAGTCTAGACAAACCATTAATATTTAATAGATATGTGTGGCTTCTGCAGTGAAGCACTGAGGACAGTGACAGGATGCAGGTATCTTATGTCTGTAGTTCAGAGCACGCACGGTGCCTAACTGTTAAGCCACTTTAGACCAGTTTCAAGACTACAGAATTTTGTTGAGGAGTGTTAGGGCAGAAGAGGCAGATGTAGACTCCATTGCTCACAAGTAAATAGTCTTGTGAATAGAGAATGTGGTGCAAAAGAAGATTGAAAAGGGAGATTTCCAGTGTTCCAGGGCATGACTGTGAGCTATATCAGGTCTTCCATTTGATAAAACACTGTCTTTGGTATTTTTCTCTCTTAAATTTTCTTTACATCGTGCATTTTACCCATGAAAACTATAATGACTGAAATTCCATTGTCTGCCTGAGGTATTTCCTTGGCAGAAGTGGTGAGTGTTCTGCTACATGTAACCTGGTATTTGATACTTTCTCTATCACTGGGCTTCTTAGGCCTTTGCCAGAGGGATTTTAGTTTCCTTAGAGTCAGAGTATTTTTGGTAATTCCATTTGAGCTAATGTGTTTTAGGAACATTAATCCTAATGAACACAAGAAATAGTAGCACTAACTAATCAGACTGGGTTCAGGCAAGCAGTGGCTCCTGTGGCTTTACCAGCGCCTTCAGGTTCTTCCCTGTGATGTCCTTATTATGCTAATCCAACGAGCTCTCATTTACTTTTGCTGCAACTCCACATCCCCCAGAACCACTGGGTCCATTTTAGCTTAATGTGTCCCGTTCCTGATCTTCAGCATTAGTATGCTTAACATGTTTCACTTGTAACAAATGCCCTGACTTGGTGCTGAGTTATTTGTTCCCCTGCATAGCTGATCCACTACAAGATCCTTTTGCTCTTGAGATCAGGACACCTGTGTAATACTGCCCAGTTTCTGAAATGTGTGAAAAACTAATTTATGCAGTCACCCATTTGTCATCATCTTTGCTTCTACTTGCCATTTTGTAATATTGAGCTTTCCTGTGCATGCTCTACCTGTATTTATGTCCTCTCCATTTGAATCTCTGATGATTTCAGGGTCGAAATAACAAGTAAACCATATGTAATATTTCTAGTCCTTGACTATATTAAAACTGGAAAGAAGAAACACCCACAGAGCTTTTTGAAAAACATTACACCTATTCAAACCAACGAAACAATACAGCCTAGAAAATGTAGCCCTATAGAGGAATGATGACTTTCCAGTATAAATTCTCACCTGGATTGAATGAAAGCCATCTTTGTGCTCTGGTCATGGGATGTGCTTTGGTACAAAATGAGAATATTTTGCAGCTTTAAGATGTAATTTTGGTACCGTGTGCTGTTTGTCTAACACCGGTAGGAACTGGCTGAGCTGCCTGATCTATTTAGCTGCTATGGAAATCGGTATGTACCCAGCCAGAAAATGCATCCTTGCTTGCTGGCATGTTTCCTACATTTACATCAGTCTTTAAAAAGCAGAGACATATTGTAAGCTTCTCATCGGATCCCTGATGACCCAGTTTAGCAGATGTAGTGATTGGCTAATTGTTAAAGATGCCATTTTTGGTGGGTGAGAGGAAGAGCATCAGCCAGGCTTCTAGCGATGAAGAGTTAGAATCAGCGGAGGTAAGAGCTCTTTAGTGGGAGTAACTAGATAAGGCTTGGATTAATTTGTCTGGAGAGCAGAGAATTATACTAAAGATTTTATAAATTCAGTTTATAAAGTGAAACTGTTGATGTAATTTCCTTAGTAAAGATCAACGTGGCGTAATGACTATGCAGCATGGAAATGTCTCAGACTCCATGTATTGCTGTGTCCTCACAGTAGCACAGTTTTTAGCAATTAAAAAAAAAGAGGTACATGGAAAATGTCCGGAACTACTGTGGCTGTGCTGTGAAACATAGGGACACTATGGCAAGCTTATGTTCTTATAGCTGTACTTGTAATTATGACTTAGCACACATGCTATAAGCAGTATGAAGAAAGCAGGCAAAGCAAAGCCGGAGGCTGTGGTCTTGCATTTTCCAAAAATGCTTCTCAGTCTGCAGACATCAAAGAGAGCAGTGAAAGAAAATATTGGGATTTAAGAACGTTGGGGAAAAAAACTTGTGTAATCTCTATGCTTTGCTTAGTACAGAAAAAGAGGAAAGTCAGGTACATGCTACTAAGGTAGCGTGTAAAACAGTATCTCTAGGCAAAGCAATTGGTAGGTAGGAGATAGAAAACAATACAATTCAGTGTTATAGAAAGAATAATAAAATTCAGCAGTAAGTGGATGGGTGAAAATTCAGCAGTAAGTAGATCGGTGATGCTCTTCAGGGAGCTGGAAACTGTGATCGGTAAATGCACAAATATATCAGGGCTTTTTTTTCAGGCTGCTGGCATTAGAAATTACTAGAGGAACCAAAGCTACTGGTGCAGAACATGAAAGTGGATATCACAGGGATAATATCAATCTGCAAAAATAGCAATCATGGCTTTAACATGTATTCAAGATTATGTGTGGTTCAGATAGGGTAGATGTAAAAGGTGATAGGCTGTATTGTACGCAGCAGACTGTAAAGAAGAAATAAGAGTAATACTGATAACGCAGGATCTGCTTCTGGTCAAAATTGCAGTGGGGAAGGATGGTAAAAGAGATCCCAGAGGGAGTACTGTGAGTCTGCTGTAATCCTTCGGAGGGTTGGGTTTGGATCAAACTTGAGGCTATGAAATGGTACTATTCCCAGTATCGTTGAAGAGATAAATATTGGTATGAGAAACTTTAATTTATCAGATATAGCTTGGAGGACAAATGCTGCTGCTAATAATAGGGTCAAAAGATTTCATCACAGTAGCATTGTCACTGTGTGTTGTTCAGACAATGATCACTAGGTGTTGTTTAGACAGTGGGTGAATTATTTGTGTTATGACTGTTAAAGGAAAACAAGCTGTTTAAAAGCCTCTCTGTCTCCACTTTTGGATGCAGTAATTGTGATATATGAAGCAAAATATTTAACAAAGTCAGTGAACTGGATTGAAAAGTCAGATTCGAGTGTGTGACTTTGGTTTGCATTTTTGTTTATTTGTATTTTGTTTCATTGGTTTGTTTTTTATTTTTGTTGAAGGTACTATAGGTACATATTCTTGATTAGATAAAGGGGGAAACTTGTAAGAAGAAACTTCAGGGTAACTGGAGGCATAATCACCTCATAAGGGTTGTTAGGTGCAAAAAGAAATTTTGCAAAAGAGAATTTCTCAGCTGAGATTATTGGGCCCTTAACGTCAGTAGGGATAAGATGAGAGCTGCCAAAACTTGGGCTTGCAAATGTTGCTAGGGAAATGAATGACGGTTTCTCAAAATACCATTAAAAGAAAATGTGGGGCTGCTTAGTGTTGGGGATAGGGTAGTTAATGAGCATACTCCTGTTGTGATGACAGAATTGAACAAAGGTTTGTTGTTGTTGTTGATGCTAGAGCCAGTCACGGGAGCAAGAGACAGGATGGGTGATAGGCATGAACCTTCTGGGAAAGCAAACATATTGGATATTCCAAAGACCCCAGGGGCATGTAGGCTAGGTTTAGGAGCAGGGTTGCCTGGGGAAGGGTGATACCCGTTCCTGAAAGAACCAGTTCCTGAAATTGTGTATTTGGTACAAGTTTTAATTTTATCAAATCAGGAGTGCTATCATATGTTTGGAGAAGAGGAAGCGTAACAGACTTATTAGTGGAGGGGCATATCTGAATAAATACAGACTTGTTGGTCTGACCTCAGCTGTCTGCTGACACAAAAATATTAATTAAATTAAGTTTTTTACTGCAGATGGGTCCTATAGCATCTGATGTGGTGTTGCAGAGGAAAAAAAAAATAGATGAAATGAGCACAAGCTAGATCAAGTGCAGGAAAGGGCTTCTAGATATTGGGGAAAAGCAAGCCTGTCATATAACAAAGATCCGGAACAGATACTCATTTAGGTGTGTGGAGAAGGGATACATAAGGAAGGTTAATTGTAAGGGAAAGAGAAAATGCAGTTAAGACAGAGGACAGGGCTGGCACAGGAACAAAGAATAAGCAGAAATTGCTCAGGAATAACCAAACACACAGGTCTCAGCTGCTCGTGAGTGCTGTTCTAGAGCAGCCTTTTGGCCAGAGTAGGATAGCATGACAAATTTTATGAAAAGATTAAGTAATGTTGTATGATAGCAGTTGATCTGATTCTGTGTGTCAGGAGGTCTTTTTCAGTTTTAGTGGTTTTGTAATTTAAAAATTATTCATATGTGCAAGCATTTGCAGCAGCAAGGCTATGATTTTATAACAGTTACCCAACTTGTGTTACTGGAAGTGCGTGTGCATAGCAGGTCATATGATAATGTAGTTGGGCCTTTATCTCAAAATGAAATTATGGAGTGCACTGCTATCTTATATTTCATTAGTATTTGTTGTGGGTCACTGTGCAGCAGTAAACATTACAGTCTGCAGAATATTCAGTAGTGTGTTACTGATCAATAGAGTCTTGCTATATCCGTCTTGGCACATATACATTTAAAACTAGGTTTTGTCATTTAGTTTCCCATGGGACACAAGAGGTGCAACACTTCTTTACTAAAGTGTCACACTATTATCTTAGTGCTGGTTAAGGCCAAGTACTTGAATCTGCATCAAAAACATGAAAGCGTAGAAGTTCTATATGGTTCTGTAGTTAAAACAAGAGGAGCTTGGGGGGTGCTTCTGCTCCCCCTCCTTGTTTTGTTTTACCCATTTGATGGTTATTTATAGATAGTACAATATCAGCACTAGGATTTGGAAACGTTTTACTCCCCTGAGGCCTGGTTGGAAATGACAAGAACTGGACTGTGAAATAAATGAAAGGTTTTGAACTTAGTTAGGGATTGGATTTTAAAACCTGGGGCAGTAATTTGGAGCAGCAAAGAAAGACTCTGGAAGAAACTTCAGGTTTTTATAAATGCCTTTTCATAAAAAATGTTGTTGGACATGCTAAGCTGCATGAGTGCATAGCAATGAGCTATGCAAAAGAATGAAGGGAAGGCACCCGTTTGATTGTGTAGTTAGAGAAAGGAAAAGGAGGATAAAACCCACCTTAGCAGTTTTTCAGAGAAAACCAAAGGGGGCTTGCAAGGGTAATGCTGAGAGGTGGCCAAACAGCCCTCTGAAGGTGAGGAGGCATAATGTGAGCTCCATAGTTTGGCTCTGGGGTGGAATAAACTTCTCAAAGGCAGAACAAGATCGAAGTTCATTGTGGCAGTCTCATCCTTTTTCCCTAGTGAAGAGATCATAGTGGCTTTCCCATTTATGGGCAATTAATTTCTCTCTGTACAAATCTTCACACAGAAACAATGGCTATAGAAAGTTTTCTTTTTTTTTTCTTTTTTTTTTTTTTTATTTTTTTAGATGTAGAAAATGTCATGCTTTATGTTCCTCAAATTGGCCGTGCTCCTTTTGTAAGGAGGAAGCGGCCCCATGGCCCAAGGAAAGGCGATGAGAGTGGGCGGCAGCTGCTGTAACCACTCACCCAGCTCATCTCTGTCCTTAGCTGAGTAGTCTCAGAAGGAAAGGGCAGTAGGAGCAAAGGATGAGCCAAGAGCTGTGCTGCTGGGCTGGGTGGATAGAAGTGATGCAGGTTAGGCTCTCCTTACCTAAATTGCAAAGTTCTGCACTTGCAATTTGTGCTAGATAATGGTCCGTGTAGTTAACTTATTGGGAAAAAATCTGAAGTTCAACTCTTTCTCAGGGAGAGGAAATTACCAGTTATGATAGAGAGGCAGGTATCCCAGAGCTAGGCTAAGGTAGGTGTTTACTGGTGCACAGGAACAGTGCAGAAGTGTTTGATTAGAAATGCAAAACCCCCTGCCTCTATACATTTAAAATGGGGGGAGTGGGACAGAATTTGGATAGCCCTTCTTGGGTTTGGTCACTGTAACATCCTTATTTTTGAAACCTTGGAGGGAGGGGTTTTATCACTGCCGTCCTTCGGAGGAAGGTGGGAATCTTTTGTAATTTGAGGCTGTCAACTCACTGGGTTTGGGCCGTCGACTTGATGCGGTTTGGCACAGTGATGGGTGAAGCCTCATACGATTTGCAATGGGAGCTCGGGCGCCTCCAGCCACGATTTGCCTTTTCAGAAAGTCAGCAGCGGGCTCTTGGGTGTCCAGTAACGTGGCCGGCAGGTGGGGCCGGCGGGGTGAGCCTGGTGGCCTCTGTCCCTGCTACGTCTCATCTGTCCCTGTCGGTCACCGACTGGATTCCTCCCTGGGAATGGAGGGGATGAGCTTCCTAAAACGGACACAACTGTCCCTCCTCAGCCTTGTCCTGTTCTCTCCACTGCTCACCGTCCCCTTTGGCAGAGTTAATCCCCTCCTCCTCCCCGAGTTTGACTAGAACAGCTGAAGGGGGCAATCTGCCGGCGCAGAGCCGGAGCGATGGGGGCCATCCCGGGGCCCAGCTCCCCCCACCAGCCCCAGTTCCGGCAGCTGTCCCTGCCCGCCTGAAGTACAGAGGGAGGGAGAGGTGTTAAATGATATGGGCACATACTCCCTTGTGAAAGAGATCCCTTCAGCACAAGATATCAATGTGGCTTCTCCCCTCTCCCTCCCTCCCTGACACCAAAGGGTTTTACTATGCTAATCCCAGCACCTGTCCCTGCCGAGGACAGCAAGAAGGGTATGGAGATGGGGGAGGAACAGCCCCATATGTTTTTCCCTGTCCTGGATTGGGAGCGTTCCCTCTGACGCACCTAGAGCCCAGAACATATGCTCTTTTCCAATCCTAAATGCTGTTTGCTTCCTCCCATCCCTGGTGGCAGTGACTGCGAAGATCCCGTGTCCCCCTCTTCCTGGCAGTCTCTCTGTTTGCTGCCCGGGAGTTGCAGGACTCTCCTCAGTGGAGGCTTGCAGGGCTGTTTTCAGTAGGGGATTTCTAATTTTAGGAGCCTCTGCCGCCTATGGTTGAGTGCTGCCTTGCTGGATCCCAGAAGAGAGGGGCTGAGCTGAGCCGAGCCAGGCAGCTACTTTTTATTTTCAGCTGAGCTAGTGTCAACCTGAGTGGCCCCAGAGGCCTGAGCCAAGCACTGCGCAGGGCTGCCAGAGTCCTTCCCACAAGGCTGAAAGACGGAGACTCGACTTTGAAGCTTCCAGTCCTGTGTCCATTTGGCCTTTAGCTGGAGGATCTTTGGCTATGTATGGTGTGTATTGTATGGATTACCAATACCCAGTTGTGCAGGTAAGCGAAAGGACAGTGGTGACTTTACAGTAGAGCGTTGGTGTTTGCGCTATATCATTTCTGGGCAAAACTGGAGCTTGTGTGCTGGCTTTGTAGAAGAGCACTGCTTCTGTGCTGGCCTTCTTGGCTTGGTGTGTCACAGGCCTTGGCTGAACTCTACAGAGTCTCTGTGGAGGGCTTTGAGACTCGTACATGAGTGGTACCATGTGACACTTTAACTCCGAGGTCTGTATTATGTGAGTCTTGTGTGTTTTGGTTTGAATTTTTTGCCTTTCTCTTAAATTTTTATGTAGGGAGTTGAGCTGACAGCAGTGCCATGCGCTGCAAATCGGCGTGGTGTTGTGTGCCTCGTTGCCTTGTCCCAGTGCATGTGACTTGTACGTGTGACTACGGTCTGTGCCACAGGGATGGCAAGTCACTCAGAGCAGCTTCTCACCTATTTTCCTCCTCCTTCCTCTGAAACCCCCCTCAGAAGCTTTGACAAAGACTTTTTCATCACCTTTTTTCTTACGGAGGTCCAGTGGGGATGTGTAGAGTGACAGGAATGGGTGGTTTTGAGAGCAATGCTTTGGACAGGGCAAAGCCAGTATTGCAGCCTCTGCTGGGGGAGGGGGCTATATTTGGAGCACACGTGAGACTTTCTGGCCTGGCATTTAGAGTCTTGCAGAAGCCAGAGGCCGTGGGTCAGACTCAAATACTTTTGGAGCCAAATGAAAGATGATGTTCTCTGCACAATCCTTGGTTATTCAGTGTCAGCATTCCTTGCCTTCACAGGCACCAAATTTATCCGGAAAACATGAAATGCAGACGAGTAGTTGAAGATTATCTACCCTGAGATACGTCAGATAGTCTCTAAAGAGTATTTTGTTAGGTTACCTTGTACCAGGGCTTTTATTACACACATGAATAGAATCTACCAACAGAAGTGTGTCTTTTGGTTGTTAAGATTTGTACCTGATAAATTGGTTCTTTGCACTTGAAACCTCTTTTTTTTCTCCCTCTGGCCTTGATCCAGCTGGCAGGTTTGCTCCATCTAAACTTGAGCCAGCACAGAAATGCAGGTAATGGGATGTTAAAATCGAAGGCTGTGCTTTCTTTCCACCCCACCAGCAAGGGGGAATTATAGGCATAGCAAAAGAAAAAGGAAAACGCATCCTGAAACTCACTGAAAGCAGAGTGCTTGTGGCTTTCTCATCTCTCTCCATTTCTGTGAGTCCTACGAGTGTTAAACTAACTCAAGCATTTGGAAGCATTACTTGTAGACTGCTTAGTCAAACGAGAAGTTAGTTCTTCAGCTGTGCTGCCACTAGTCTGATTTCAGTGGCCTTGTCACCTGCTGCATAAACATCCTTCTCCAGCTAATTGTCCATTAGAATTTGAGTGATAGGAGCTAACCAAAAACCATCATGTACACATGAGTGAACCCAGAAGAGAATATAAAAATGGTGCAGACGTGCTCAGGTGGGAGCAATGAGCTTTGCCTGGCATGATCAGGATGATAAGCTGTGCTCTGGCACTGCAGAGGCAGGCTAGTTAAATTTGCCCATAGTTATTTCAGCATCCTACTTCTCCAGCACAGTAATGAAGCTTCAATGCTTACGTGCCTGAGATGCACAAGAAATCATGAGAACTTGCAAGTATTGGCACCTAGGGCTGTTCTGAATATGTTGCTTTTTGAATAAATTCAGTAAGTGGAAAGGGATGATCTCATGGCTCTATGTTATTTAGGCTTACAGCCTTTAGCTGTACTTCTGTTTTCTGCAGCATGTTCTGCAGTTTGAGTCTTGGCTTTTTCTCAGTTTATCAGTTGATGATAGTGAATTGGATAGGGGTTCCATGATTTGCATGTGGAAGCTAAGTGCAGGCCCTCTGAACTTGTTTCAGTTGTCCATAAGACAACATCTGAACTTCCAGACCTCAGTGAGGAAAGGTGAGTTTCACAGATTCACCAGTTATCAGTCTTGTTTGTTACCAGGTATTGCTTTGTGAGTTCCAGTAGAACCCAAGACAACCAAAGCCTCAAGCCTGATTATTTTTTCCATGGTACTCTTGAAGCCTTTGAAAGTCTCTATCAGATATTTATTTTAGCTAGTTTTGTGGCATTTGGAGGTCCTGTGGACCCGTGTTTCATGTTGTCCAAGCACATCTATTGGAAATTGGTGTTTTTCTTTCAGTAAACAGGAGCAAAGGTGGATGTATTCCAAGCATGGAAGAGGAGATCTTTTGTGGCCTACAATGAAGATGAGAGAGAGACACCAGCAGTAGATCTGCTGAAGGGAATTCCCATTCAGCTGGCACATGAAAAAAGCATTTGTACCAGCTGGGTGGTGGGAGGCAGTGCAAGTAAGGGTTCAGTATGTGGTTGGACACCTCTTTTTCTTAGAGGATTCTTTATGATGGCAAATATTTCCAGAGGTTCCTAAGGAGAAGGCAAAAATGCTATCCTGATTAACAGTGGTGGGGTGATGGCAGCATGTCCTTTTCCTGTTGTGAAGGTCTGTGCGATAGCTCTAGATCTGGTACAAGAAGTTGCCACCCTATGGCACAGATACTGAGGGAGTGCAAGAAAGTAAATTAAGAGGAGAAAATGAAGAGATTCTCTTGAGTGATATCCAGAGGTCTAGTGTTTGAGATGCATGTTGCTGAAACCTAGGTGCTTTGTGGTAGCAAAGAGAGAAGGCGTTTTTTGCTGTATTTTTGCTGCTTTGAGATGGAGTTTACATTTGACCTGGAATTGTGCTCTAGAATTTCAGGTTTGTAATACAAGAGGGGAAAAAAAAAGTCCAGTCCTTCCCCTGGTTTTGCAGTATTGCCTGTAGTATCATAAGATGCAAGGATGAGAGGATGAAATAACCCAGAAAAACATGGACTCTGACTTGGAGCCCTGTGAGCTGCAGCTGGGAGGCTGGCTCCTTCCCAGAGGACCCCGCACCTATGTTGACTGCCTGGTGGCATGGGATGGATGACCTCTGTGCTCCGGTGGGACATATGGGCTTGCCTGGTGTCTTGGTTTCAGGTTTTTCATGCCAGAGGAGCAAACTGAACTGGGGTACATGCTTCTGCTGGGCTTCCACTGAATTAGGAGAGAAGGGGGAAGGGAAGGAGGGAACCAGAGGTCAGCCTGCAATGAGTGAAACAGGAAAACCAAAAAGCACTATAGGTCAGCATGGGCAGTCTGGAGAGCAGCAGCAGCAAAACGACTAGGCTTTTATTTATTTAAAGTGGAATGGGCAGCTGGGCATATTCACGTGAAAGAGAACACATAGGGATGCAAGGTGTTACTGCACCATAATTTGGCTTTTCTGCTGCTAGAGCCTGGGGAGTCTCTTGAGTACCAGGTGTCAAAAAGAGAGACATCTGGGAGGTGGCTTAGCTGAGCTGGTTTTATCTCCATCCATTGAGCACTGGAGTATCAGCATAGTCCTCGTCTAACTGAGGAGTTGGTAGACCTGTCTATGTTGAGAAAAATCGGTTAGAGCATCTCAAATCCCATTTGCCAAATGGGGTAGCAGCTTATTGGTCTGTTTTACAGGGTCACCGGGAGAACAAATGCTGCCAACCGTGGTGTACTCAGGTGTTAAGGGCCAGATGCTTACTGAAGATAAATGGGAGGGTAAAAAGCAATCTGGGAAGGAGTCCAGCAGTCTCCAGCTTTTATGATTAAAGAAATGCAGATCCTGGCACAGATACTGTTTCCGGTTCAGCCAATGCACCGAGCAACCCACGCGTTCTCCCCTTTGTGACAGGAGGGAGATCTGTGCACATCTGACATCTGTCTCCCGAGCATCCTCCTTCGGGGAGATGCTCCCTCCGGCCTGGTGAGGTCCAGGCAAGGGAAGCCTGGCCGCCAGACCCGAGCCTCGCTGGGCATAGTAGATACGGAGGAGAGCTAGCAGGCCCTGGGGTCCCGCCAGGCCGGGAGCAGCACTATGCGGGGCTACCCTCGTTTTTAATTTCCAGGACCCCGCCGCCGAGCTTCTCGATTCCTGGAGGGCCGGCAGCTGGGGTGTCCCGACGGGCAAGCGAGAAAAGCCCTCGCCGGAGCTGCGGGCGCGGCGGCGACCCGGGAGTGGCCGAGCCGAGCCGGGCGGGGCGCGGCGGGGTGCGGTGGGGGCGGTCCCGGCTCGCATTAATTACCTTCGGCATTCGGGGCGGTGCTTCCCGCAGCCATCTGGCTGAGCCGGGGGAAGCGGCGGGGGGAGCGGCGGCCGGGGAGGGAGGGGGAAGAAAGGGAGGAACACCGGAGAAGAAAGGGAGGAAAAAGGGCTCGGGGGGCACCGCGCCGGCGAGGCAGCGCAGCGCAGGCACCCGCCGCCGCCTGCCTCCACGGGGCTGTTTTCCTCCCACCCCCCTTTTCTTTTTAAAAAAAAAAAATTTTTTTTCCCCTCTTTTATTTCCCTCCCCCCTTCCCTCCCCTCCTTTGGCCCGCCTCCCCCATTTTGGTTTATGGAGAAAAAGAAAATGGTAACTCAGGTAAGACTGGTGGGCTGCCCGGGCTGCCGGAGTCGCGCCGCGGTTGCTGCCTGCCCGGCTTTGTTTGGGCGGCGGGCGGGGACCAAGGGGCTCGGCGCGTTGCGGAGCGGAGCTACCGGCAGCGGGGCTGCCCCGCTGGCTCCCCACGGTGCGGCCGTGGCTCCGCGCCGCCCTCGCCCGGCTCTGGGGCGGGAGGGAGCCCCACCGCGCTAGGGACCTGGGTTGGGCGCTTCGGGGAAGGGATTCCTGCAGTCACCAGCCTGGAGCCGCTTCGCAGTGCCCTCTACGGTGAAGAGGTGCGTGAGGGGCACAGGTACCCTTGCTCCTGAGTTAGGCTATGCCGTTCTCTGAACGACCGATCCCGGCCTCGCACGAAGGCAAACGCCTTCCCAGCCGTCCTGCCATCCGGCTGCCGGTCATCGTGAGAGCTGGGAAGCCCTTGTTAGGTAGCTGAAGGCGTGGGGCTGCCCGTGTCTCCCCGAGGGAAAGCGGCTGACGTTTCCCGGGGAGCGTATCCAGCTGCCAGGGCCATTGCATTTTATTGGATAAGGTCGCCTTTTAAGGCTCTTCTGTGGTTCTGGATTTTTTTTTTTGGCATGGCATCTGTAAGTCGCCGCCGGAGAGAGGGGGCAAAGGGAGAAGGAGAGTGGCATCGTGGAGCTGGAATCCTTTGGACTTCGGCATTATATAATGCCCTGCAGTGCCTTGCGGAGCTGGAAACCTTTGGGGGATATTCCCAAAGGGGATGGAGGGAAAGACTCTTAGGAGGAACTTTTTTCAAATCTGGGTTTCATAAGTGCTGGTTTCTGCGGAGCTTTGCAGGTTTTTAGACTAGATGCATATTGTAGTTTTGGTTTTCCTTAACCAAGGCTGAATCCCCCTTCGTTAGCTGCTACCAGGATCCTGTCTGTCCCACTGCAAGGGACAGCACTTTTGTGGGTGCCTGGCTCAGAATGAGTGCTGCAAGAAGTGACACCTGCTTTGACCCTTTGTCTCTCATCTCGTATTGATTGTCGGTGCCTGAAAAATAGGTCTCTGTCTACTCTTAAGGTATCTCCCCAGGCTCCTAAGCTTCACCGTTTCTGCTATTTAGTCCCTTCCATTACCAATTCCTTTTTATCCAGACCAAGGCTTTCTGTTTAGAGATGGAAGAGCTCTGCAGAAATCTCCTGAGGCTTTCTGTATCTATATTTAGTTTAGTGAGTGATGCTGAAAGGCTGTCTCTGCAGTCAGGATCCATTTGTGTATTCTTGTGTGCCCAGAGCCTGCCCAGTTAGATGGAGGTGTGTGCCCCTGAGCTGCAGGCTAACGTGTGCACGTTTTGGATAGTTGTTTTGCACAGCCTCGTATTTCAAAGTGCTCTTGGCCACAGCCTTTACACACACAGCCTGTGTATGTGCTCTGCAGAAAAGTGCCCAGGTCACCAGTGCTCCTATGTGTAGTTTGTGCATTCACAGTCTGAAGCACCCTAAAGCAGGAGCTGATTAGCTTTGAGATGTGTGTAGCTGGGAAGGATGGGATTCTGCTGGAGCACTGGCTGAAATTAGGGAAGGTATAAACTTGTTTAAAGGCTCGAGATATCCTAATAGACTTCAGGGAAATCTTCTCTGCTACAGAAATTGTTAATCTCCTGATCTGGGAAAGGAGGCATTAAGACAATGCATTTTTAGTATTGCTTGACCTTCAATTATGACTCCTCTTAAGAGCCTGTACTGTCTGGGATAGATTTTCCAGACTTGTGCTGCGTATTTATATGCTGATGCTGAAGAAGATATATACTGTAATAGCCAGTAGGGGTGGACTATTTTAGGTGGAGTCTCTGAATGAACAACAGCCCATTTATGCAGTCGAAGACAGTGAAGGTGAGTTCAGTGGTAGCACAGTGATGCTTCTTGTAGTGGGAGCGCCTGGCTTGTTAGATTGGTCCTTAGCAGCACTGCAGCTGTAGTTTTGGCCAAACGTGGGTCTGAAGGAGTGTGGCACATCCAGGGCAATATCTCCTGTCTTGTTAGTCTCAATCTGCAGTACTGTTCAAGGCAGTGGAACAGTGTTGCAACCTGTGACCGTATTTCGCTGGGGCTCTGTCTCATGAAAAGTGAATGTTGTTGGCATGTTGAGCTGGTAGTTGCCACTGAGTGAATTTAGCGTTGCTCTGTTGGGTTCATTCTCCAGACCACTGCCTGTCTTGTCTGTGTTCTGTTGTGTTTTACCTAGCAAGCTTGCTAGGTAAATCTGGGAAATAATCTTCTGTACAGGATGAGAGGCTGGTAAAACAAAATTAACGGGAGCGTGTGGGGTGGCAAGACTTGAAGCGGCAATGGGAAGAAGTAGGACATGCTGGAAGGTAGAAATGTGCTTGAAAAAGACGAAACCAAAACTGCTAATGAGAGCAAGAGCTCAGATTCATTAACTGAAAGTATTCTAGTCTTATCCCCCTTAATCCTAAATCAGTGAAAATGAGTATTAAACGAGGCCCAGTACATCGCGTGCTAATTGCAGATAAAACAGAGCGTCTTCGGTGGGTAGGAATTATATGCTAAAAGGCTTTTTTTCTGTGTGGTGCATGGTGAGGTTGCTGGCTTGCATGGAGCACAAAGCCCTCCCTTTCTTGGACAGCCCAGTGCCTTGCTGGCGTTTTCCTCCGAATCTGTTTCCCATCAGGGCTGGGAGAGGGGGAAGGTGTCGAGCATCTCAGCGAGCAGGAAGGGAGCTGCTGCCTCCTTAAGGAGTCCTGCCAGCCCATGTGGCAGCCGGCAGCGCCAAGCGAACATGTGTATGTGCGAGTATGTATGTGTGTGTGCCTTTGTAATGAATGCCCCCCCCGCCATTGTCTGCCCCTCTCCCTGCTGCTGGCGGTGGAGCCATTCACCTGGGCTGTTGCCTGCCTTTGGGCCTTCTTCCAAGATGGGAAGAGGAGGGAGGGCTGCTCATGGTAGTTAAAGCCGGACTGGGCAGAGCTGCGATTTTCCGACTGCAGTGCCCCGCTTTCCCTCTTTCTCTGTCCTGACTTCTAAGCTCCTGATGTGGATGTAGGCAGGAGCATCTGAAGGTCTGCTTTTGTACAGCTGTAGGATCACCAGTCTCCATTTTGTGGCACCATTTGAAGTATCTTTGCTGCCCTGCCTGCCAGCATGCCCCCTCTTGTCCCCCCCAGCACCCCTTAGAGGCTCCAGCCAGCGCCGTTTATCTTGGCACGTGTTTGACTTGCTACACTCTGCCCAGGGCTCAGGGAGGTGATGGCGTTTGTGGCTTTGAGACTAATTTATGTCCTTGTTAAAATGAACCAGCAAGCAACCTCATTTCTTCCAGAGGTTTTCTTCCCTTTCCCTTCCCCCCTCTCTAACCCTTTCCCTCCCAGACACCGTGTATAACTGAGACAACCTTGTGCAGGCAAAAGTTGCTTGCTTAGTCAGTGGTTTTTTTTTTAATTAAAGAAAAACCTCAAAATGCAGAACCACTTAAATGGAGATCTTATTTAAATCAGAACAGCAGCTGACTCATTAAAGGCCTTTCTGTCTCCTTTTCGTTCCTCTGCCTCATTCCTTTTTCCTGTCTTTTCTACCTCTTGTCACAGAGTGTGATAAAACAGATCTTTGTCTCCTCTCCACGTTGGGATCATTCGGGGGTGTGGGATTGGAGTGGGAGGAAGGTGGGAGATGGGGAGCCCTGTCAGACAGCTACCTTGTACTATCTGAAAAATGTACAATGCATCCTATTATAGGAGACTGTCCTCCTTTGTTTGAACTGCCTGCAAGGGAGACTGATCCCCAGAATAGCTTTTCTTTTCCCATTCCCTTATATCTCCTTTAGGAGCTATTCCTCTCCATGCACACTGCATGCTTCAGGATTCTCCTGTTCCCCTAAAAGAAATCATTAAAAGATACCCAAGAAAACAGAATGTAGCAACCAACCAACAAGAACGAAAAAAAGCCTACAAAAAACCAAACACTTTTTCACTGTGTAGTGGAGGTTTCTTTTATTTTCTCTATGACTTCTCTCTGGAGCTACCACTGTTCTTCTGTCTCCTTTCTTAGAGCAGAGAATTGTATCTCCCTTCTGTTTTGGTCCAAGCGTCCTTGGTGTTTGCTCCTCAGTTTGATGGTACTCTTGCAGACTTGTGTTGAGCTGTCAGAAGGGGATCATTCTCTTCTCAGTTCATGGCCTTGGATTATTTTAATTTCTTTGCTGTTCAGAAAGTGATGCTTGTTCACATGGTACCTGACACTGTACTTACACCTGTCCTCTAGTTTTCACTTCACTTCAGCCATTTGTTACAGAACTTTGTTTTAGCACTGCAGACACCGTGTCAGCAGCAGAGGTTTGTGTAAGAGGAATCCTGGCTGGTCACTTTTCCAGGAGAATTTTTCCCAGGAACGGATCTGCGCCTCACTTTCCCTGATGTAAAGGCATTGTTACTTAAGGTGGGCTATGGATTGTGTCTGTAAGTGTTGTAATAGTTAGAGATTAAACTGCTGGTTGAGAAGGGTTTAACTTAAAAACCAATGGAAGCTGTCAGAACCCAGTGAGTGCTTTCTAAAGTCCTTTTCTGTTTATCACCTTTGCTGAGCACTTTCAGATGCACTGGAGTGGAAGTGAACTGCTGTATGCTCTTGCAGAGCAACCTTGGAATGGCAGAAGCTGCGCTCAATGTTGCCTAGGCAGGATGGCAATATAAAAGGGAACTTGATATAGCAGTGCCATTTCCTTGAGTCCCTGTCCTAGAAATAACCTCGCTGCTCCCTAATGCGTTTCTTCTGCAGGTGACTAGGTGAGTGTTCCCTGGGGTACCTGGGAATTGAGAAATGAGGATGTCTTGGTGTGCCACAGGACATGCTGTTATATTTGGGTGATGAGGCTGTGTAAATTTAACATACTGTTTTATTGTTATTTTAAAAACTATTAATTTGTGAAGTATACACATTAAGGAAAAGGTTGTAGTGAGCTAACAAAAAAATACTACAAGTTGTAGATTGAAATGAAGGGAAGCCCTTAAAACCGACAATGTCTTGCCCTGCAGGTTATTAATTCATGATGGCTCCATTGCATTTAATTAGTATTGACCAGCCTTCTACTATAAAATTCTAATACCGGAGCAAAAAGGAGATGTAGATGTAGTGGGGGGAGAAAGGACAAATTTTTTAAAAATTTTTTTTTTTGAGACCTGGATTCTGGTCTTAACTGCTTCAGGTTAAATGGTTGGTGCTCCTGTTTCAGTGCATTTTGAGCAGGTGATGTGTGCAAGTAACTTCACCTTTGCAACGAATTCCTTAACCTATTTATTTCTCAGCTGCAGAGTCACAGAATTCACAAACTAGCATCCTGTGGAGGTCTAAGTACCAGAGAGGAAGTGGTTAATTTGCTTGTCTGCTCTCAGATGTTATTTAAAGGGATGTAGTCAGGTATTCTTCCTGGAATAATACGTGTTCCCTGGAATCAGAGCAGAGAAATGTTAACTTTCCTACCCAAAGTATTTTGGTTTGCTCCTGTAGAGATATTTATGGTTCTCTGCTGTGCAGGATGTTGAGGGTTGTTTTGCTGGACTGCTAGAAGTTGTGCTATGGCCAGTGAGGGTTGGAGATCTATAAGGTAGTTTTGTAGGGTTTGCAGAAGCAAGAGCAATTAATGCTAAACTGAAAGCTTTTTTGTAAAAATAGTGTGCTTTGCCAATGTAAAAGAAAATAGGACAAATGTTGGGCCTGTTCAGCAGCATGCTTTGTTTAAAAGATCCAATTCCACACCCGCCCCCCCCGCTTCTTT
>VWZI01012095.1:379613-396862 GCA_013396835.1 Psilopogon haemacephalus
ATTCCCCCCCCCCCCCCCCCTTTTTTTTTTTTTCCTTTTTTCTCCTTTGCAAATCTGTCCATTGAGCAATATTATTCACAAACTGAATTGAGAGCTATCAAGATGGTAATAGGAAGGCACTTCAATTCTGGGGCATTTCCATATTTTTAAGTTGTGAAATAAACCTTCATTTGTTCTCTTTATTTCTGTGTCTATTTATCATAGTCTTTAATCACATGATTGCATGCTGTTTTGTTCCACAAGAAAGGAAAGAAAAACCAGACAACCCTCCACCCATCCCCATCAGCTCCAGTAGATGTGGCATCATGATGACCTCTGCAAGTATCAGTAGCAGGGTTGGCTGTCCCAGATGCATCCCACAGACCTCTGCCACTTAAACGGAATGTATAATTAGTTGTTGTTTTCTGTGCAGGCCAGCTTGATCTGTTTGCCAGTTGGTTTTGTGTACTTGCTGACAGCAGAGGAATAGTGACCTCTTGCAGTATGAGGCTCTGCTTTAGACTTTGGGAGCAAACAGTTGTAGGCACATCTTCCTCTCTCTTCCATCCCTGCGTGACCTCTCCTGTCTCATGTCTGTCACTGATTGGGGATAGAGGGATCTTCTTCCTCTTCATATCTGGTCAGTAGCTTGTCCTCTGTAAATCCATGCTCAAGCTGTCCCCATCTTCATTCCTCTCCAGTTGTGTCATCAGGTTTTGGCACACTACTTCTTCACCTTGATCATTTCAGTTCTTTCTCAGATGATTTTTAGACCTGCTTGTTCTTTCTCTGCTTCTCCTCCTCCTCCCTGTCCTCACTAATTTCCTCGTCATACGCTTTTTTGACTTCTCCTCCCACACCTTGTGTTCCTCGCTTAGTTTGCCTCTTCTACTCCTATTGCAGTCAAACTTTTCTGATCTATCTCTTTCTCTCCTATTGCTGCCTGTCCTGTTGGCACTTAGGCTTCTTGTCCCAATTTACTTTTCTCTTGCTATACTTTCAGCTATGTTTCTTGGGGCTTTTGAATTTGAAGTGGCTAACTGCTACTCCCTGTTACTTGACCCCTACAGAAGGGAATGATTCAAGGCATAGAAGGTGGGTCATCTCCCTGCTGGCATTGATCTCCAGACCTGCATCTGATATAGCTGGTTATCTCCTGTGAAGCTGTAGATAGCTCTGAATGAGACCACGAAATCACAAAAGATGGGGTGCAGGTGGCACTGCCAGCCACCCTTAAGAGCATCTCTGTTTTCTGCTACTGTGTAAACCATTCCTGATGGCCTTAAAAACCGTGATGCCATTGCCACCCTTGACAACCCATTCTTTTCCTCTTTGTGTGTTGCTGAGTCTTTCCTAACACTTAAGCCATTGTAAAGTATGTTGCCACCACTTGATTGTTTCCTTAATAAATGTGAAGAATGGATTGGTTCTTTGCTTTTCAGTGGGTTTTATATACTGGAATATTTTTCTTGTTTTTATGCCTTTTTTGGAACCACCCTATACGGCCTTACTAGCAAATTTAATTGCTAAAATGTAAGACAAGCACTGCAGTTTTCCATAGTTTTTGTTACAATGTTGGTTACATTTTGTTGGCTGTGTAGTATGGTTGTTTAATATAGATCCATGAAATTATTTTTCGTCTGTTAAATATGAAGTCCTCATAGGTTTTTGGAAGTGTGTGGGTTAGTTTGTGTGTGGGTTTTTTTCCTCTTCGTAATAAACAAGACAAAATATTCCCCTCTGCTTTTATCTTGGGTTGGATAGATATGGCAGAAGTGTGTGTGGGGAGGAACCACACATGCAAAAAAAACCCCAAAATAAACCCTAAAACAGAAAAAAAGAAGGTTAACCCTGAAATCAAATACAGAAAGCATAGGAAAAGGATATTACTTGAAATGGGTTCTCAGAATTACAAACAACTGAAAACAGGGTCTTAAAATGGGAAGAATCAGCCAGCCTTGCTCTACCAGCTCTGTCCGTAATGGAGACTTTTACCCTGAGTGGTCTCTAAATACCTTAGTGGAATTGCACTCCAAGTAGCCTGTAATCAGAGGATGCATAGAGACACTAATAATGTCCAAGTAATTATGAAGGTAGTCTTTTAGCTGCTTCTGAAGACTACCCTCAGGCTGGGAGTCTTGAGTATGGTTAAAACTCTCTCAACCTTCCTCCCAGTTATCCTGCTTAAAATTCATAGTCTCTGCAGTTGTGGTCCTGTGGAGTTTAGGATTTCTGTGTGCTTTATAAGTCCTAGTGTTGCCAAGCTATCTGACTTGGAGGGCATATTTGACTTTCAGATAATTGCTTTTGATTAACCAAGATTTAGATAATCAGCAGTTGACCTATGCAGTGCATAGACCTTCATTCACTTACTGGGTCTCTCTGATGCTCCTTATCTGAAGCCTGTGCTCTCCTTCCAGTCCTAATAGCAAAACTTGCTTTAAATGACTTAAAAAGACTGATTTGAAAATGCCTGGGAGAGGAGTTCACATTTCTTGGACAACACTAGTCCTCCTTTGTTTCACATGAAGAATGGAGACCTTAATTCAGTTTGTTCTTTGTAGCTTTTCTCATTTTTGCTATTGCAGCATATGAAAGGAGGTTATCAAAACTTAACATTTATGCAAAGTACTTCAGAATGTTAGGGAGCAGGAGTAAGAAAGGCTTTTGTTTTCCAGCATGTGTCTCCTCCTGCTTTGCAAAATGTGGTTGAGATAAATAGGGCAGCAGGGAACAGGATCTCAGAGTTTAATCAGACAGAATTTTAGATCTGTACTATCTTAAAAAGGATCCTTCCAGCCTGAATCGGGAGGTAGAGGACAAAGAGTGTGGCGATTTGGTAAAATCAGTGAGTTAGTCTATTTACCATTGGTTGGACTATAAGGTATTGCGGTGTGTTAGCTTTGCTTAGTGTTCAAATATTCAATGCATCTCAGTTTGCTTTAATTTTCCCCCTTGCTTTTGTTCACGTGTGTGATAAAGCTGTTTAGTGTTCTTATGTTTGCTTTGCAAAACCATTCTCTGATCTGCCACCACCCCAGGCCAGGACAAAGTGCTCTTCTTTCTCGAAGCAGTGGGCAGAGGAGGAAGAGTAGTTCTAGGAAGTCCCTTTTATATAACTTTGGTTTGATCTAGGGGAAGGGGGATGTTGGTGTGTTTTTGGGGTCACTTTAGACCGTGTGATGGAGCCAGTTTGTGGTAAGGAGCATAGTGTGTTGAGAAAGAGGAGTGAAGAAGGTGGTGACTGGAGGCTCTGGTGAGAACTTGGGACAGTTCTCTGCTCTAGTTGTCCTTCACAGGGACATGGGTGACAGACTGTGAATGAGCATATGTTAAGTGTGACTGATGAAGAGGTACAAACAAGGAGGCACTGACCCTCTTGGTGGCAGATAGAATTTAGGTCAATCAAATTCAAACTTTCATCTTAAGAGAAATTTCTGTGGAACTCTAGATCTTCAAAGCTTCTTTTTGTCAAAATGCTTCAAAAAGTGTGAGAATAAATTTATCTGATAACATGGACTTGAGAGAGGTGGAAAAAATACTGCAGAGATCTCAATGCTGTGTCAGAAAACAAGACTTCTAAATGCCTTGTCTTTTTCAATGAGATGAAACTAACTAAATGAGGTGAAGTCAGATTAAAGAACCCTGAACCCTGGTTTCCATCAAGTCTGAAATTGAAGCTTTGGGCAGCCTGGTGGCCACAGACTAAAGAAAGGTCCTCCTGAAACAAGCCGTGCTTCGAGGAGGTAAGAGTGGTGGTGATGTTCCTGTCCCATTCAGCTCAAATGTGATTTCTCAGGATTTCTGTTGTTGTTGAATGCTCTTAATTGATTTTGACAGTGAGCTGCAGGAGTTACTGCAGTGTGGCACAGAAGTCAGGAGAAAACTGCATCAGAGGCTGCAGATTAAGGCTTCTCCTTTCAGATTCAGGCCTGCCCTGATTCTTGCCTGCCAGCTCCAAACCTTCCTGCCCTGGTGGGTGGCAGGGGTCCTGCCTGGAAGCTCAGCCACGTGGCCAAGAACACCTGTCCCTGCTAGACCTCTCCTTAAAGCAGAAGTATCCAGACAGCTGAAGTGGCTTTTTTTTTTTTTTTTTTCTTCTTTTTAAATGGGTGGGTAGGAAACTCTGAGCTGTGCTATTTGTAACAGAGAGAAGAACAGAGAGAGATGAGTAATCGGAATTTCTTAATGTTTTGGAGGAGCATAAAGGAAAATGGAAAATAAATTTTGGTCTTCTAGGGATTTGTCCAGGACTTGTGGCTTTCAGAAGTATAGTAGGCCTCTAGGTTAGCTATGAGGCTCTGTATGTCACCAAACAATTATTCTGAGATACTGGCCTAAATCTAGGAGAAAAGAAGCTGGTGGCAGGAAAGAACCATGTTTGATTGACATGATTTAAATGTAGAGCTGTGGTAGTAGCTGCTGGCTACTGTTGTGGCCACCCTAGCAGAAGAATGTTAGAGTGAGGCAGGGCCTTCTGCAAACAGTCTAGCTGTGAAGTGGCTTGGGAATTGCCCTCAGCCGTGTCTATCCCAACCTTCTGCCAGGGGTTACTGTGTCTGTGTGAGCTGCTTCTCTGCACCCATGTGATACCAGGTGTATTAGTTTTGCAGTTTAAGTGAGTGAAGATGAGTCCGTTAATTAGGTGTAGTGCCTAGCAGTAGTAGCCAGCAGAAGCTAGAGACAGTTGCTGAAACCATTCCCTCTGTGATCCACAAAGGTTGACCATAGCAGGTGCAGGTGAGCCTCGACCCCTGTGGCACTGAATTCTTGGGATTCTGGAAAGGCATCCTGTAAACATCCTAGATGTGTGAAGGGAGACTGTAAGAACAATTTCCATTCTGAATCATCGAAAGGAAGTTCTTTTACACTTATCAGTCTTCCTACAAATCTTCTAGTGGGTTTTGAAGGCCTAACAAAGAAAGGGACTTGATGTAAAACCAAGTATGTTGGTGGTTGTGGGCTACTACTCATGCAGCTGTCTTTGAACATTAACTCTTCCTAAAAAATAAATGGAACACAAACGGTGCTTAGGTGGTTGTAAGTGCTGCGTTGCCAACCCTTTGCTGCTGGGGGGGTGGGGCAGTTCAGATGCCTTCGAACAAGGTGAAGTTAAATCCAAGTGCAGAGAGCTTATGCAACGTGTCTCAGGTTTGACAGGGATAAGTATGTCTGTGGGCTGTGCCGGCCCATCTGGGGAATGATTGTGTTGTGCCCATCCAGCAAGCTGGGTCTTCAGCTTCCCAAGCCTAGATAGAGTGTGTTGGGTTGCAGAGAGACATCTGTTTTTAAGGAGCACGTTTGTAGGACAGAACAATTGTCCGTCTGTCTGTTCTGTGCAGTAGCTTCAGACTGATGAGAAATTATTCCGGTTCCTTATGTCCTTACTGCTTTGGACGGAAACTTTTACATTTTCAAGGGAACAAATTGCTTCTGCTTTTTTCCTGTTTTCAGTTAATGGCACTCCTTCTAAAGCAGCAAGGATTAGCATCTTGGCTGCTTATGTACTCATCCTGCAGACTCTCTTTCCTCCCTGACCTCGGTTACAGTGTTACACATTTCACACATCTCTGAAAGGAGGCTGTTGCACCTTTCAAAATTAGAAGAACTGGCAGTGTCTGCTGAAATCTTGTGGTGTTTTAGGTCAGCTGTCAGTGATAGTAACCTGATCTACAGCAAATCTTTCCCTCATTCTCCCCAGGGTACCTGCTCTGCCCTTTTTGTGCCAGTGGGGCTGATATGATCCAAATTAGCTTTTTTCATCTGTTTGCATTTATTGTCTGAGTCATGAGAGGTCCTCAGGAGCCACAGCATTAAATGTTTTCATTCTTAAGACTTTTTGTGTTGTAGCAAACATTTTCATTCTTGCCTGGGATCAGATGCCAGGTTTTTTTCCATGCTAATGTGTGCTGCTGGGTATGAGTCCCATCATGGGAATTACATGGAGCTGCACAGTCAGCAGAGGAGCACTCATTATTTTGATGTCTGCTGCAAAATGGTGGCTCCTGCTCTAAATTACTTGGTGAAGTAATTGCTCATCTTCCAGGGCATTTTGCTTCCTCTGTATGAGGTCTGTTAACAGGCTAGGAAAGGACAAGGTGTGTTTTGGATCTGACTTGTAACTGTATCCTTTTAGTGATATATGAAGGACAGTTTGGGTAGTGATTAGGAGCAGAGATGAAAAGTCCCAGCCTTGCTGCTGGCAAAGCAACTGGATTGTTGCTGTTCTCTGAACTACACTTCTGTGACTGCAGATTTTGATATCAACTTTGTATTTTTGGTGGCGTGGATGATGGCAAATCTTGAAGGATGGGTGCTGCTGCTCTATCAGGAGCCCTTGGTCAGAAGGGCCAGAGGGCAGTGGCAGGTAACTGATTCAACTATTGAGTAGGCAGCTGCTCTTCCATGACATGCTATCTGGAAAGAGGTTTGGCAGCTCTGTGTGTCACTTTGGAGCTGATTTATGCCCTATAGCAGAAGGATGAGAGAGAATTTTCTGAGGGAACCAGCCATCCTGAGCGGGCTGTGTAGCACTCAAATACTCCTTGGTCTCTTCCCCTGACCATGAGAATCGTGGATAGAGTAGCAGGAGCTCTGGCTTTGCAGTAAGAAACTCACTCTTAATGTGCTGCAGGGCCCTTTCTGTGCATAGAAAAGACCTATCTGTTCCACTTAAAAAATCTAAAAGCAGCTGAACTGAGACTGCAGGGAAACTTAACAGTTGAATCCAGGGTTGTGCATCTGCAGACCTTGCTGAGTTGCCATGTACCTTTGCATGTGTCTGCTGTGTCCAAACTATGACAAGGGCTGAACAATTTGGTTTCCAGCTTATACCTTAAGCTGTGCCAAGATCCAGGAACAAGCAGTTTGGGAGGTGTCTTTGAAAGTGTGACAAGATCAAGATTGTGGTTTAGTTACCATCATCTTTTAAAACATGGTACCAAGGAAGGCAGAGAATCCTCTCTTTTTATGTGCTACTAGTTACAGCCTTTACCTGGAAAGGAAATGTCCTGGTGCAGCTCAGTTAACCAGGACAGGCTAGATTGTGTCTGTCACTTAGGATGAGTCTTTGGCTGCTGGCTGCTGTTCAAGAGGTTGTCAGTTTGGCTTCCTGTCTCTTAGAGTAGGCATAAGTTTTCTGGAGGCTTCTCCATATACTGGGTGACCAGCAAATGTGTCATGCCTTTTGGATCTAGTGAGTTAGACAGTGGAAGCTGGTATGGAAAGTACCTTTTTGATCATGGCTGTGGGTTTTATGGCCCTATAAATCTGATCCTGAACAAGTCTTATATGGGATTTTGGTTTCCTGAAAAATTTTAGTTGCCTCTGAAATGGTCTTTAAAAAAAATCCTAAAATTCTTTATAGGAAAGAGCATAGCTAAGGTACTAGGTTAAGCCCCTAAGCTTTTATCATTGTGAAGGTCAAAATAGCCCCCAGTACATGAATGACATGCAGGTAACATCTGAATAAATTAATGGCTTTTCTGTTATGTCCTAAACCTGTTTTCTACCTGATTTACTTTGGTTGTGGGTGTCTGATGGCATCCTGCAGAATGCTCAGTGGAGTTGCTACCGATGAAGACATGTTGGAGTATTTACTCTGAAATACGCTGCTGAAATTAGGGGAGGGAACTGTGGAATGGAAGAGGCAGGCTTTCATGCTTTCTCACTCGGTCAGGTGCTGGTTGAGCTGTTGGATTTTGCAGTCTTTGTTCTTCCAAGTTGGTGTATTAGAAGATTCACAACCCTGTGGGTTCTTGAAGCAGATTTTCTCTTTGAGTGTAAGCACTATACCCAAAGGCCAGAGGCCTCAGAAGAGGTAAAAGCAAAGCAGTTGGTAGCTGCATTCTGCAACTCTCTGGAAAGCAAAGAACTTGTAAACTTTTTCACGGCGTTTTTGCTTGTTTGCAAAGTAACCGAGCTGTGCTCTGAGTGTTTGAGGCTCTCAGGTGCCTCTTGAGGACTGAGGGAGAGCAGGCACTGTGGGAGCCAGAGGGGCAGGACAGGGAGCAGCCCTGGCCCTGTGTGGTTGTCTTGTCTCTCTTATGCTAGTAGACTTCTCATGAATGTGCTCTGAAATATTTATTGCCCTGTTTAAATATTCATCGCTGTGAAGGCAGCACAGCCTGATGGCAGCAGCAGAGCCTCGAGGGACAGGGGCTGCAGCAGTCCTTGGCATTTCCTTTCAGTACTATGGTAAAAATATACTAAAATAAATTAATAAATAAATAAAATAATCGGGCATTCCCCCGCTGCAAGATTGGCAGAAGCAGTCAGGCGTGCGTCTCGGTGTTTCCTCTTCGTGCCAGAGACTTGTTTGCTCTCGGGCTCGTATGCTGGGGTGCTGCTCTTGGCTGCCAGATGCTAATGCTTTTTTTCCAGGCCTGTATCCTGGAGTGAGTGGCTTTGTTTAGCCTGACACTGTGTGCATGAAAGGGGATGTACAGAAGGGCAGACTGACTAGCTGAAAGGGTCTAAGTTTTGTGTAGCCTGTTCTCTTGTATTTCTGTAGGTGTGAGCAGACAAACAGAGTGAAGAGGGGGAAAAAGGACCTTTAATGCACTTGACTGTAGAAGGTGGATGTCTGCAGGGAATTATGGATGGGTAAATTTCACAGGAACTCGGGCAGTGACGTATTAATGGAGCTGCAGATGCTGATAGGCAGTCCACCAATTTAGCTTTTAAGGTTTATCGATTTAGCTTCCATAAAATAGAGCGGTTTAAAAGTGAGGCTACCAGTAATATGCAGCCATTTAATGTGGATGTTTGGTATATCGCTATCATTAAACCCGCACGTTTTATGTGACCAAGGCATTGATGCAGTGGTCATGAGGGAAAGCAAAGTGCTTCCAAAGATGCTGCTGAGGAGGAGCTGCATTAACTACATCCAGCCCAAGAGGAACCATCTGAAAGGTGGTCAGATGTGCTGCTGACCCCAAGCTTTATCTTTGAGCCGTGCAGGTGGCCTGTCTGGGGGAGAAGTCTGGTTTGTGGTTACTGCAGGAATCTGGTAAATGTGTGTTGGCTGGAAGGCCTGGGGGAAAGGGGTTTTAAAGGGATTTTATAGCAGTGGGGAAATCTTTGCTGAGATGCTCGACAAGTTCATTGTGCATAAACCGCCTTTGTGCTGGCTTACACGGTGATGCTCTAAGAGTTAAGTATAAGCAAGGCAGAGCAGCAATAGCATATGCTAAATGTCCATGTAACCTCCTGTTCTGGGATGAAGTGGCTTTCAGGTGCGTTTTCAAGTTGCGCTTAATGTAGCGTAACTGTGGGCTGCTGTGAGAAGAATAGTCCCCTTCGTCTCTCTGCCCTGGCCATATGTTCAGCCTCCTCACGCTTTGGGCATTGCGCTCAGGCAGCTAGAAAGTGAGACAGTTCAGTTTATGACCAAACAGACCACTATTGTTTGAATTAATTTTCTGGCTATGGCCGTGGCATGACTGGATCTCACAACAGCTGGGGAGGAAAGAAGAGCCGCTGCAGCTTAGGCCAGTTGGTAGTTTATCATATTATGTGGTACATGAACCTATACTTCTCAATAGCTTGTTCCTCTCCATAAGGTGAAGTCATTTTACTTATAAGTGGGTCTGCTGCTTGGTTTAATCTGCTTTAATTTATGTGCATCGACTTTCACCGGCTCTTCGGAGCTTTCCAGAGCGTTGTCTTATAGATCTGGCTTTAAATCCTCTCTTCTGGCTGTATGTGCATTGAGAGCAATTATGTGTCACTCAGGTAGCTCTGTTTTGTATGTCAGTGTTTTCAGCATGAAAGCGTGGAGAGGTGGAAAGGACTCAGTCCTCACCAGCTGACTTAATGAATGTCATTTAGAAATTAGTAAACAAAATGAAATGGTGTTTTTGACTAGAGCTGTATTTATCAGATTCAGCTTCTGGCTATTGGTTTTCTTGATGCCTTTGTTCATTAGATTAAATATTATTAGTGCATAATCTTTTTTTTTTTCTTTTCCATTAATATACTTTCACAAAATAATCAGTTGCCACTAAATTTTTTTTTTTGTAATTATAGGCAACATAGAGTGCCCTTTCCAAGTTTTTCTGTGTACAACCATGTGGGTTTTTCCAGCCTTGTGGTCATTTTTTGGTTCTCTTCCATGGCTCTTCCACGTTTCCTTTTGAATTTTTTAATTCCCGTTTGAAAAGTCATATGTTGAAGTAGGCACCTTATTTTTCAGCTGACTGAGGCCATGTACCGAAGTAGCAATGCTTCCTACATCCTACTTGTTGGTCTTATATCTGAACAACAGTAGGTACTCTTTGTACCAGGCTGCCACACTGGTGAGTTGCTTCTCCATGACCCTCTGCCCTTTTTCAGAACCTCTCCTTTCCAGGACTCATAGTGGAGTCTTCCTTAAAAATGGAAAGTTCTTCTTGGAACAAGTCAGTGGCAGGAGATAGGAGAATGCATTGCAGGAATGGAAAGTAACTGTGGGAAGAAATCTTAATTTTTAAACCATCACATTTCTGTTGTCGAGTTTGTGCCAAGTCAGTCACAGATTTCCTCTGTCCTGCACCCTGAGGAGCAGCTTGATACACAGCATTGTTGCTGTGTTACTGAGTTCTGGCACTTGACTTCCAAATGAGTCCCATTTGCCTCGGTTGGGTCTGCTACATCTCATCCCCTCCTTTCTGTGCTGAATTCTGACCGTACCCAAGATAAGCCGGTGGCTGAAAATGTGACAGAGCTGAGAAGTTCAGCGACTTGCCTTCAGAAAAAGAGCCTCAGGAGGAGCTCTGGTTTTGTGTTTAAGTATGCTGCATATGTCTCTTCCTTCACCTTTGCTCCGTAGTCACGACCAAACGCACGGCTCCTCGCTAAGGTTTCTGCCAGCACTGCAGTTCTTTCTGAGGCATTCAGCGCTCACCAATTGCTTCCAGATGTGCTCTTTCCTTCCCGATGCTTTATCCCTTCCTCCACTGGCTGTGGAGGCAGGGCTGCTTTTTCCCTGTGAGGTGCTGGAATTGGTGCGGGCATGCAGAAGGATTTTCTTGTTGGCCAGTGAAATGGGAGGAATTGAAGTGGCTTGTGTGTGTGCTGTGTAAATGAGGATAAGCTGCCTGATGGGGCTTTGGGGTTTGTCCATCCCTCAGGAGACAAGTCAGTTCAGAGCAGCACCTCTGCCCAGCTCAGTACTGTCTTCAGCTCATTACCCTCACAGCTGGGGAGAGAGAAACAGGGGAGCCTGATGCCAAAAGTGATCTTCAAAATCCTTCCTAGAAGAGCTCTGTATATATAGCTAGATCTGGAAGAATCTACAGATAGCTGTGCCACATAGCTTTGTTAGGGGCTGAATGAGCTTCATGAGGATTTAAACATTCATGAAAGCAGTTTGAATTCTTGAGGCTGCAGGAATAACTCTCCATGCTCTCTGAGATTTGGTGATGTGCTTGCAGATACAGGGTGATAGTCCAATCACAGGGTAGGGATATGGGATTAAAAATTCTCTATCGGTCCAGTTCAGGTACTTGACTGGAGTTGGAGAAGCAGATACTGTTTTTCAGAAATGTGACATCACCTGGAGAGCTACTGTCTTCCTTGAAACAAAGCTGTTTGATCTGAGTGCCTTGATTGCAGAATTAGCTGAGCTGCCAGTAGCTGTGACACTACCCTGACAGTCTGGTGAAGAGTTGCCATGGGACAAGGTGTGCTTTTCTTCCCTGTTTCCACGTGTAATGCTTCTTTAACTGCACAGCACCAAGAACCACTCATTGGCAGTCAGGAGTAAGGCAGAAAACCAACACAGACAGTTCATCTGTGTCATCTCGTACACAAGTGCCCTGATGCAACCGTGGATCCTTCCTGAAAGAGCAGTTACCACAGTCCTTCCCCACCACTGGGCTCTGGTTCCTGCTGCCTCCCTGCATGAGGAGCTACAGTCATGCAACTGTGAGTGTGATTGGTTTGCTAATCCACTGAAAAGCTAATCGTGGTTAGCTTGGATTAAATATACGTGACACATCTGCATCACACTGCTTCTTAGCTGTGATTCATTTGAATTCTGGTCCAAAAGAAGAAATTTAACCCTCTTCTCCTGAGAGTAAAAGTAATCTTCCTTGTGTGGGAAATGCTTCTGCCACTCTGGGTGCCTGCTGGATTAATGTGTGACTGGATTTGTAGTATGCGGAGACTTTATTTTCATACTGATTTGTTGAGAGCTGGTTGTCTTGTGGAATTTTTTTTCCCCCCCCAAGAATGTTTGACTATGAATGTGAAGTGGAAAATATTCACTTGGTATATTGCAGAGATGGGAAGAGCACAGCCAAGGTAGGTGTTAAAGGACCAATCTGGAACAAAAAAGAACTTGAGCCTTTCTCTTACTTGCTGGCTTTCTTTGCTTTCATAGCATATCCATCCTGGTGACTTTTCCCCCCTCTTTTCCACACTCCCAGCCCCTTCTCAGTAATTCTCAGAGGTAGTTTCATTCCTAATATGGAATGGAAACAGATGTTGAGACCTTAGTGTTGTCTCTCGAAGCACAATTCTCTCTTTCTAATCAACCCCAGAGAGCGTGCATTGATTGAAAGCATTTGTTGGGACGCTTTTGTGCCAGTGACATTTGGCTGATGCATTTTTTTTTTTTTTTTTTTTTTTTTAAACTGGGGAGTGATGTAGACTTCAGGAGCAGAAAATGAGGGCTTTTAAAAAAAATCTGAAAGGTATGTTTCAGGTGGGTAAGTACATGTGGCTCTGGGCCTTATTAATGTTGCGTAACCAGAGCTTTGGCTCCATCCAACAGGAAGCCTCTTTGCAGGTTGCCCAGAGGCTTCTTAATTAAGCATATACACATTCAGCACTGAGAGCATGCCTTAGTGCTGTGGGATAGAGCAAAAGTTGACCATTAGTGACAATAATGACAGCATGGGGATGAGTGAGTGCTTCCTGTGTGTGAGAGAGAGATAAGGCTGTAATTTTCTTTCATCCTTTCCTACAGAAGAGGGGCTTGAACTACTTCTCCATAAAGTTCTTAAATGCATTGGAGGGGGGGAAAAAAAGAAGGCAAGCCAGCTGTTTTATTTTACAGAACAGTTTTCAGTGGCCTGTAATGACAGAGTGTATATTGGAAGATAACTTGGGTCTTCCCTTGCTTTACATATCTAGGAGAAGGAAGGGCAAGATTAGATAATCTAGTGCAAGCTTGCGCCAGGAAGTTGGAAGGAACATGCCTTTAAATGGTTAGCTAGGTGTAGCTTGAATGCAGGCTTTGGTGGGTTTTTTTGGGGTTGTTTTTTTTTTTTTCCTTTTTTCCTTTTAAATTTTTTTTTTCTTAGTGGAAGAATAGCATATATAGGTTTATGTTAACCCAAAGCAAAAAGTGTTTACTAAAATTACTGCAGCTGATTTAAAGAATGGATACATGTACATTTTCCTTTTGTTTTAACAAAATTATCATGAAACTCCATCAAACTTTTGCTAGGTTGCCTATAGATAGAACACTGCTTTTGGAAAGGTTCCAGAGAAATTGTTCTTGTTGCCTATGGTAGTCGAGTCAAAAATCTGTCATCTTTTTATGTTACCCCAATGTGTCACAGATCAAGCTCCACATGTGCAAAACATCTTATTACCTATGATCCTCTTTAAGGCGCTTTTGTGATCAACCCAGAGCAAGAAAGAGGGAGGTGATTATATCATCTGGGTTGCTAGACAGACATTTCAGTCTTGCTCTCTGGAGTAACAGAAATGCCTTTGTAGTGTGAACTGTGGGTGTCAGGTTAGGGTTGTGCACCCCTCCGAATCCAGAAACAGGTTTGTACAAAGACGAAGAATACAAGATGGTTATATCCTTTGTATATATCCTTCTCACCTCTGGACTTCCTTTCTGTAGGCATTCTACCCACTGTTCCCATTCAGAAACTAAGCCATTGCAGAAAGTGTTACTACTGCATTTTGGGAGTAAAGAGCTTGTATGATTTTCCTGGGCACTTGTGGGGTTCACATGGCTGAGTCACTGTTTTGGCATGACTGGGGATTTGGAAAGCTGTCACTTCACCACCCTATGCATCACTTTGCCTTGCATTTGGATATCTTCATGACCTTAAAGAGCAAAAGCACTATTTTTACAATCAAGGCATAGGTTCCATGTGCTGTTAGAGCTACCAGTGTAGGTTGGGGTTTATCTCTGATGTAATGCCCCAGCCTGTGGTTTTCTGGAAGGGATAATGCTTGAGTGCCTGGTGGGTCTTGGAGCTTCTCTCATGCTGCTTTGTATCCATTCCCATTTGTGAAGAACTTGCTTGGTGATAAGTTATCAGCAGGCAAATAGTGGGATTGCCTGGGGAGAGGGTTAATGAATGCCAGAGTCTGCAGCTCCCCAACAGCCTGAGCTCATCCAAGTGCTGGTGCCCATGGCCCTTCCCATCCCAGCTGCTCCACCCCCTCTCCTTTATGGCTCTTGTCTCCTCCAACTCTTTGCCAAACCATTTCAGCACTCTTAACTGGGAACAAAACTAACCTGACAATAAAAAGCAAGTGGCTTTTTTTCTTTTTTCTTTTTTTTTTTTCTTTTCCCTGGGATATGTGGTGAGAGTGGATGGAGTGCTCTAGCTGGCAGGAAAGACAGAGCAGGAGTTCACAGGTAGAGATGTGACTGTGGCATCTTTGGCCTGAGTCCTTTCAAGGGGGGAGGCTGTATTGGAAGGGGCTGGAAAGGGGAGCCTGCTACAGCAACCTTAATTTTCGTTTAGCTGTGAGAAGCAGGGTGGGGAAAAAACCCTCCATCCCATATCTCTTATTGTTCTTTTGCTGCTGGAGGGCAGTGATATACAGTAGACCCTTTTCCTCTTGTCTGTGTTACAGCCAGAGGGCAGTGCTTGGCCTCTTCTGCCAGAGCCATGTGTTGCTTTTACCTCCCTGTCAGGAGGCTGTGACTTTGCGGTCCTGCACCCCCCTCGCTCACAAGGGTCCCTTTCATGGGGAGAGCTGAGGGCGAGCGGCAGCTCCAGGTGGAATGGATGTGCCAGGCTCTTCAGATCTGAGCTACAAACAGTTTTGCTGTTTACAAAAGGGATTAGGTTAGCACAGAGAACAAACAGTCATAGCCTGTAACACACTGGTCTTTGCAAATGGGTTAATTGCCTCCATCAGCTGCAGGTTAGTTGCTTCAGGGTTTCATAAAACGGGTTCACTGAAGCTGTACTTGTTAGAAGCCCCATTCCATTAACAGGCCTATAGTCACATCTATCCCAGAGATTTGGGGATTGCCAAAGTTGAAAAGCATGTTTAAACGATTACTTGATGCTTACATGCTGTAGCATTTCTGTGCACCTTTCTCTGACGCTTGTGACTTGCAGTTGGACGGAACAGATCATTACATTGTGGCAGCTTGCATGGGACTGTCTACAGAAATTGTACTAGTTTAGCTTTACCAGGTTGATAACGTTTATTTGGTAAGATATGCTTTAATATCTATGCATGTTATGGCATAACAATTAAGAGGAGGTCTGGAGCTGCACTGTTATAAGGCTCCTTTCATATCCCTATAATTACATCAGTTTTTCCTAATGAGCAAAACAAAACCAAACAATCACAAACCAGACTGATCTTTCATAGCTTTATGGAAGTAGGAGGCCTTTGTGTATGTTTCTGGTGTTTGCTCTTGGCGCTCCAGTGCCGTGATCTTGGATCACCACCTGCTGTCTGTTGAAAGAATTCATCCTATGTCACATTTGCTGAACCATGTTGCTGTTTATTGAGATGTCATCCCCAGATCCCACCCATCTGCAAGGTATTGCTTCCTGTGGTTACTTGCTGTTCCTCTGCTTAGCATGGAGCTACAAAGTTTTGTTAATTAAGTTAAATCTGTGTAAACTCTTAGAAGTGTGTCCTCACTTTTTCCCCCATTGGTTTATCTAATTTATTTTGTAAGTAAAATGAGGGTTGGGTTTGCACTGAGCTTTGTAGGCAAACCCCTGACTTAGGATAAGTTGGCACTTGGGAAGGTGTGACTGGATGCTTGTAGGGCTGAGAAAAGGGGCCTCAAAGGGGAGACCAGACAGCTGTCTCATACCCCTCATGTACCCTGGGGGCTTGGGTGCCAATGAATCAGATGCCAGCATTTTACAAGAGGGGACCTGCTTTGAATTTGTACATGATGTGTATGAGTGCTTTCTTCGGTAATGGTGCAGCTGTAGATTACTGTGTATTGTACTGAAGTTCTTTCCTGTTTATTAAGGTGCATGTGTTAATTATATTGAGTTCCAGTTTCACTGAATGGCCTTTCCCTGTTCAAGCCTGTGATGGCAGTTAGTGTAGTTGGTGTATGGCAATAAAAACTCATGGATGGGATCAGTTAACCCAGAACTGCTAAAATTATTCCTGCAGCCAAATGTCCCTCAAGCTCTTCTTCTGCCAGACTGCCAGCCACCCTGAATTGTGGCTGAAAGAAGTGTCTGTCTGCTCCTGAATGTTAGTTAAAATTTATTTTATGCCATCACAGAAGTTGAAGACAGCAGTAGCTTTTAGGGAGGGCTGCAGCCCTGCTTTCCTAGTCCTGTGATGGCATCCTTGCATATATCACAGGATGTTAGGGGTTGGAAGGGACCCAAGGAGATCATCAAGTCCAACCCCCCTGCCAGAGCAGGACCACACAGTCTAGCACAGATCACAGAGGAAGACATCCAGACAGGCCTTGAAAGTCTCCAGAGGAGACTCCATGGCCTCTCTGGGGAGCCTGTTCCAGTGCTCTGTGACCTTTACAGTAAAGAAGTTCCCCCTTGTGTTGAGGTGTCTGGGGATGGTGACTATTCTTCAATGCATCCATCCTCGTCTGTTGTTGCATTTGAGTCAACTTTTAAGAGCATTTCATGAGCTACAGCAGGCAGAATTGGCAATTCAGTGAGGTATGGTGTCAAGATTGGATAAACAAAATACTTTCATTTCCATCTCTCTTCCAACATATCATTACCAGGAAGTTTGGGGCTTTGTCCATATTCTTTGTACCCACTGAGAACTGGGAAAAGGAGGACCTCTTGATTGCAGGATTTTCCCTGGCACATTAGAAGCAGGGGAAGGAGTTTAGGTTCTGTGTTTGAAGATAAATGCAATATTTTTTTCCCCGTGTTCTTGAAAATATGAAGTGTTGTGTAAAAGTTGAAATTCGATAGGAAAAAAAAAAAAGGTATAATCTACTCTGGATTTGGAGGATATCACTATGTTGCAAAACCTGCAGAGATTTCATCAGGAGTCCTTTTCTGTAGACACCATCAGAAACCAAGAAAAGTAGTAAATGGAAATGAAAATGAAAAAAAAAAAAA
>VWZI01012095.1:396883-432562 GCA_013396835.1 Psilopogon haemacephalus
AAATGAAGAAAAAAAAAAAAAAATCAGATGGGAAATGTGACCATAATTGTATCAAGAGAAAAAGAATTTGAGATCCAGATGCTCTGTGGAATGATGAAACCTGGACAAGTGTAATGGTGATAAATCTACAGATAACCTGAGACATGGAATTAAGGATACATTTCTAATAAAGGGTGGTATTCATGCATGGTGATGTGATTAGGGGGAAGAAAAACACCAGTTGCAATGGTACTAAACATTCCATTCTGCACCAGAAATCCCTTGCTTGAAAATCTTGAGAAGGTCAGAGGGAAGTAATAAATAAAGCTATCGTCTGTTTTGCCTTGTGAGACTTGATTAAGCTCAAAATAAATATGTATCATCAAAATGCCACAAGCAACAGAGGAGAGAGTGAGCATTTCTCATCCTTCAAGCATTTGTAGATAATTGAAGAAAGGATAGAAAAATATTTGAGAGCTTGAAATGCATTTAAACTGGTAGGAACAGTATTAACTGAGCAGGTAAAAATCTTGAAAACAAGATTATATAAGGTTTATGTGCTGGCATTTAAAGTAGTGTGAGAGTGAGATTAAACAAAATGCTGGAGTATGTCCTTTGGGGAGCAGCCCTGCACTGTTGAGAGGATGGCAGAAAAGACTGTTTATGGCTATTTAACATTATCTTCCTCCTATTTGGGGTACTACTGGCTTGTAAACCCACCTAGTTTTAAGAAAATTGGAAATAGTTTCTGCTGCTGCATCTTTCCTGGGGTTACTGTACCAAATTTTCTTTTTTTAAGTCAGTTTCATTTTTAGTTCCTGCTTTAAACGTAAGAAAAATTCAGAGGACATGGGCCGTATGGAAGCACACAGACATTTTGATATAATTAAATATTGTGAGAAAAAGAGCTTGAAAGGGAGAGAGGATACGAACAGAATGGAAAATCATGACAGGATAGTCCAAATAGGTGAGCTGTGGGGTTGTTGGTACCTGGTTTGCAGGCATCATTCAGCCTGTCCTTCATTCTCTTTGTAAAACTTGCCCTGCAGATCTTTGATGGTTTAGCTCTAGTCAGAAGCTCCCTGCTTGGAAGCTGAGAACAGCAAAGGAGTGAACAGAGGTGGAGGGCTGGTGGAACGGCTGTCCGTTTGTACAGGGGAACCCTGTTCTACTTTTGGAATGTGTACTCAGTGTGTGAAAAACCTCTGCAGAGCTGCCAGCACGCGACACAGGTCTGCAGTGGCTTGGAACTGAGCGTTGGCCATGGCTGGCCTGCTTGCCTGGATTTTCCTTTCTCAGATAAGACTGCAGAGTTTTGTGTTTCTGCAGGCAGCAAGGCTTTGCAGCAGCTGGACCTTTAGTTAATGAAACTGCCCATTTGGTGCAGGCCAGGGCTGCAGCTCTGCTCCACTAAGTGGTATTGAATGCCCTTCTCTCTCCTCCCCAGCTGCAGGAAGGAGCCTGTGGCCACGTGGCCCCCAGGGGAGGCAGACCAGATAGACTAATGTCAGAGCAAATTTGGGATTCAGCCAGCGTCTGAATGACCCGGTGCTGGCTGGAGGTGTGCTGCATTTATCATTGTTTCCTTCCCCCGGAAGGGAAAGCTGCAGGTAGGCTGATAAAGGGACTGACAGATTTGTCTGGCTGCACTGGAGGTCCATCAAGCCCCTGCATGCTCCCTGCTGAAAGGCTGCTTGGTAATTCCCACTCTGCCTCTCCTGTCCACGGGATAAGGTCTGCTGCTTTTTTATGCCATTGATTTAAGCATGCTGGTGTCAGAATAGACTTGAGCACCTCTGGGCTTTGTGGGGGAGGACCCTGGGCTGGAACGGCAGCCAAAATTTAAAATCAGGATTAGTCTGTTGACACGCACATAAATCAAACAGCTCTCCTATCATAAATCTTTTCTGTGGATTTTTTTCTGCTCTGTCTGTGGAAGCAGTAGGGAGCGGTGCAGCAGCCTGGGTTTCCCAGGGTTGGGTTTCAATGTCAGGGCTATTCTCCTTCATCCCAGGTGGCTGAATGCAGCTCCCCATTCAGTGAGATCTCTGCAGGGCTGCATACTTCTCTGTTTGCTTTGGGTGGTTTTCAGGCATGTCGGGGTGGGGATTTTGCTGTCTTTTGGGGATATCTTTTTGCATGGTTAGCTGGCTGTTTCTGAGTCATCTGGTTGGTGTCAACTGCATCCGAGGCGGTGCTAAAAGCTGCTAAAAAGTCCGCTGTCCTAGCATAGAGGTCTCTGTGGGATACTCTAAGATGAGGGAGGGGTGGGTAATTAATGCCTTGTGTGATGGTAGTGGTGCTCAGAACCGGTGAGAGAGAATGTACTTCAGGTTTGTGCTCTCCACTCAGGTCCACAGCTCATCGGTGTCTCTTCAGAGTCAGCACAAAGCAAAAGACTGGTACCTGAGAACTTGTTCTCTGTACTCAGTGCTGCCAGAGCAAAGGAAGGGGCTGCTGCATAGATGAGTTTTAAACTGAGTACTGCTATGTTCTTGCTCTAATGCAACAGAGTTTGCTCTGAACCACATGATATATATGCTTGCTTGTGAGCAGAGCCATAAGGGTCAAGCTGGAGGAGATGGACCCAAATATGGTACTTTCAGGCATATTAAAAGAGCTCTGCTTTTCTCTCTGGGTTTCCTTCTCTATTCCAGTGTTTCAGTGCCACTTCACTCTTCCAAAAGAATGCCTTACTGTGTGCGAGATTACAGGGATATGCAATTTTCAAGCTCTATGATTTGTTTTTCATGTGCCACCCAGTAAAGAGAAACTGGCACCAAAAAGATTAAGACAACAGTGTCATGGCTCAGAGAAGAAAATAGAAGAGTGCAATGTTATGGTGGCTGTGGGAGGGATATTGGCACAAACGTCTGCGTATCGTTTCTTCAGCTGAGGTTTTGATCCATTTTCTGTGATATAAAGCCATTTTTTCCTTTTTCTTCAGGGTAACCAGGAGCCAGCAGCAACTCCTGATGCAATGGTGCAGCCATTCACCACAATCCCATTTCCGCCACCCCCACAGAATGGGATTCCCACAGAGTATGGGGTGCCACACACTCAGGACTATGCAGGCCAGACCAGCGAGCACAATCTGACGCTCTACGGCAGCACGCAGCCGCACGGAGAGCAGAGCACGAACACGGCCAGCACGCAGAACGGATCTCTTGCAGTAAGTGCAGAACAATGCACAGCAGAAGAGGCAAGGTGGTGCTTTGGGGAGAAGCAGCCATTGGTTAGGTTGCTGACTGCTTAAGTATGCAGCACATCAGTGGCAGACTTGAGAAGGAGAGAATTATGACCAAAACATAGCTTCTGACATTCTGTTCCTAGAAGCTTGTCTTCTGTGCATTTTCCCCTTTTAAATAGGTGTCTGCAAAGAGCAGCGGTACTTGAGATCATGGCTTTTTTTATCATGGTGGCATTGTCTGTAGACAGTTCTTGGCAGAAGTGTTAATTACCTTGTGTTAATTGATGGACAATTCAAATGAATGTGATGGAAGCAAATTCTGGAAGGTTAATGGTACAAAGTATTAGGGGTGAGCACATGCATTTTAGGTGTCAACCCAATGTGGTTTTGTTTTCAGGAAGATGGCAGACTAGAAAAACGCCTTTTTTTTCCCTGACTACCTGAAGATGATGAGGAGCTTCAGGGGCAAAGGTGGTAAAGGACTTTTCAGTTACAGGGCATCTATTTGCCAAACAAAGATTTTTTTTTTTCTTTCTTTCTTCCTTTTTTTCCTTGGCCTGGAACTGGCACTGGGCAACATGCTGGCAGATTATCCCAGGAAAAGCTTTATCCACCCTTTAAGCCACTTGTTAAGACTTAACTTCCTAATAAAGAGCCTTATGGTGAGAGCCTTTGGTGCTCAGGGGCGGATTTAATCTGTTAATGCTTTCAGTTTTACTTGGGTGTTTGGCTCATGGAGATTATTTTTCCCTTGTAAGTGCTCAGTAAATTCAGAGCCAACGATTGGAAGAACTGATAGTGCCAGTTTGTGTGCATGGTTCCTGGCATGTGCTCTGCTCCTTCTGCAATGGGCAGTGGCTGCCTGGTTGACACCGCTGGTTATGAATATGATAAGATACATTTGAATTCACCTTGAGAATGCCACAACTTAAGCATCTTGAAGAAGAGGACAAACCCTATGAAATGCGTTGGTAAAGGAAGAGGGATTCACATGCCTTACTCAGCACAAATGTAAACGAGGTCAGGCTGGAGAGAAAACTTAGAGCCGATGCACTGTGCAGAAATGCAAGTCATTTTAGTACCAGATTGGCCAATGTCATTCCAACCCATAAGATCTGGGCTGCCAGTCTCCAACAGAGCTATCTTGAGCGCTGCCAGTTGGATGGGAAAGCTGAAAACAGTAAAAAAAACCCCACAAACCAAAACCCACAATAGGACTGTGGCTTTCCCCATGTTTTGTGGGTTGTGTTTCTTTTCTTCTTTTGCTGTTCCCATCGTTGCCCAGAGCTTAAGAGTGTTTCTTTTTAATGGAAATGATGCGAGCCTTGACCTTGGATGTAAGCTCTTGCCAACCCTGCTGCTCCTCTTCCATATTAGGAGCCATCTCCATGGCACTGCAGGGCCAAGCTCTGTGTTTCATCAACTGATGCCGACTCTGAGGAGCCCATAGTGCATGGGAAGGCTGAGTAGCCTGTGAGGAGGTATCGGGAGCCCATCTGTGGGGGAGGGAGCGTTGCTGGGAGACTGCTGGGAGGCCACGTTGTTGCCAGGAGGCTGCACAGGGAGCCTGACTGGCTGGGTTACCCAAGAAACAGGCTAAATAACATGTAACACTGGATGTTGGAAACAGGTGGGCAAGCTTGGTCTGACCATTTGGGGTGGTTAAAGGTGCCTGAGCTGAGCTTGCAGTGTCAGGCTTGCACATTGTAGCTAGCTGGGAGAGGGTAAGGGCATAGAGAAGCATGTGCTGCTGCTGTGGCTGGGGCTGGTCAAACCCAGAGGATCCCAGATGGTGGCACATGAAGAAATCCAGGGGGAGGGAGGGAAGGAAGGTGCCTCAGCCAAGAGCCTTTCACATACCAAACTTTCACATGCATAAAGTCCTAGATCTTCTGAGTCCCTTTATCCTTATGTCTAGGATTCCTTCTGTATGAAGTTATTTTTATTCTTTGGGCTGCCTTGAGATGTGATGGCTTGTAACTTTTCTCTTTGGTACACTGATTAATGATGTAGGAGCTAAGAGAAGGAAGAAAGCCCCGTAACTACTCAAACTAAAGCACACTATTAAAATACAGCAGAACAAGGTTGGTTATTTCAACCTTGAACATCTGCAGCTAACATCAAGCGTCTTGTCCATCACATAGACTGGTTGTTATTTGTTTAACATATGTGTTCAGTCCATGTGGGCTAGACTGTTATGGTTTACAGCATCTTTTCCTTTCACCATTTTGTTGCCTTGCTCAAAGAACAGTGCTAAATTTAATAGAGCAAAAAGTCATCACGGGTGATGTGTGCTCCTTCTCTCCATTACTGCGACTGACAAGTGCAGCTGCTGTTGTGTGTGAAGGTGATACCCCAAACTGAACAGCTGGTGCATTTTTCAGCTGCTGGCTTGAAGCCTGTGCTCCCGTGGGACGATTTAGAAATTCCTTCAGCCAAACAGATTAGGTCTCTCCTTGCTTGTGCTCGGTCCAACTGGCGGGACACAGAGAGATAGTGAAAGGTGTGCTCAGATGGTGGAGCTTTCCTGCCTTTTGAGACTGGTAGCTTTTAGGATAATTGCAAAAGTAGCAGAGGCTATGGTCCCTCATGGAAAGGGGAGTTTCATCTCATTATGTGGCAGTGTGGTGGGGTCTATAATGGGGTCCCTAACACACTGGGTGGGAGGAGTACCTGTTATAGAAACTTTGCACATTCTGGCAGGCAAGTCAGATTGAATAATCGATTTGAGATTAGTGGTGATGTCTGAGTTCATAGACAGTGATTGGGAAGGCTGAGGTCAAACATCAGCAGTGAATTTAAGTAAAATAAACTTTGAGAGTCGAAGTCTGTGCCATTCTATACAGTCTGAAAGCTCTGAGCAGAGGGTAATGACTGGATGGTTTCATAGCTAAGGATGAGTTTGGTTCCAATGGCCTGAGTGTAGTGGAAAGCATTCAAAGCTCTCGGCACAAAGCATGAAAAAGAAATTGGCACAAAAGGTGGTGTAATACAAACAGCTTAATATTTTGGAATCTTTATTTTAGGATCAAGCCTCATCTGTGGGACTTTGTTTCTTGCCTGGCATGTGGGTCTCCTGGTCTTTATCTCCATGCATCTGTCCTTTCTCTTGATAGTGTCCCAAAGCACAGCTGAAAGACCAGGATTAAAAATAGACAGAGGTACTGGACCATATTTGGCCTACTCAGTCTGCCTGTAGCAGCTTGTCTCTTAAACCATCAGCACTCTGTATTTCACTTCTTAGGGTGCTGGGTCACCTGGTTCTTCCCCTTTCTTGTTTTGCTTTATTGCGCATATCTCTAATGGAGACGCTCAGCACAGAGAGCTGTAAATGGAGATGCTAATTAGGCTGCGGTACCCCTGGCAGCTGAGCTGATCTAAAGATTCAGTGCTGTCAGAAAGGAGAGATCTGGCTCCAAAAGCAAACTCCCACTCCTGTTTACTGGCTCTGGCATTCCTTACGTGAGCCACTTCAATTCACTGACCTGGCAGAAAGCTGTCAATTCTTTTGCTGGGTTAATGAATTAGAGCAGCTCTTGGAGGGATCCAGCAAATGCTGTTGTTGCAAGGTAAGCGTATGGAGTGGAGTGCATGGCCAGAAGCCGAGAGCAATTGTCATCTCTCTGCATCTCCTGGTACTCTACCCGCCGAGGGAAGATTAATCATCCACTGAACTAAAAAAGCTTGCTTGATAGTAAATGCAGTGCACTTAATACTGTGAGCTGATTATTCAACTCGTTTCTCTTGTTAATGTCAGAGGGAAGAATTTGTGTGTCTGTATAAATTATGGAATGCAGCTGGAGGTATAGAAGTAGAGGAATAAGTTTATGTAAATTGCTTCGCCTGGGAATGGCAGGTGCTGTCGCTTTGGTGTTAAGTTGTCGTGAACTGATAGAAAGCATTATTTAATTAGAGTGGCTCTCAGCTTCTTAATGTGCCACACTGAAACATATTCAACTCATCTTCCATACCATAAAGGACTGTTGACTTTTTGACTTAAGAGAGACACATCTGTAGTGGTGAGACCCCTGTGTATTGTGTTCAGAAGCGATCCAGGGAAGCTGCTCGGTCATCTGGCTGTGCCCCATACATCTAGCAAGGGTTTGGAAAGAAAGGAGCCAATGGCACCGAGGGCTCATCAAGCTGACTTTTGTAATACATGGATGATGTTACAATGATGACTTTCCCTTGGGTAGGTGTTTCTTGCCTACTTTGAGATTGGAGAATTTTCTTCTGTAATTACTTTTCATCACTTCAGTAATTAAAGCAATTGCTCATGTGAGATATTTCAGGTGAAGAATATGTTTAATGAATATACTCACTTATCTTTTGATAGTGCTGAGCACGTAGACATGAGGAAGAACTAACTTCAAGTAAGTGGCTAGCTGCTGGTTATTTGGCCACCTCAGCCTGGAAATTGCTGTCTTGAGGTAGCTAGCTCTGACATTTATCATCAGGAATTTGCTCTAAGTGTGAGGCAGATTATTGTCAGCAGTCATGGACTTGTGTCTAGTGAGGCAGATTTAAAAATTATTTCAAAAGAGAAATAGGAAATTAATCAGCAAATAACATTCTTTTAGTGCATACAGCTGTGGTACTTCTGCATCTCTTAAAGGTTGTAGCAGATCTAGAAGTAGTAAGGGGAAGATAATAGTGATGATGAAAGGGATGTAGCAGGTTCTTTATAAAAAGAAATGAAACATTCACTTCTGAAAAGAGCTGACAGGATTGAAGGCATGTGACAAGTATATAGAATATTCAGTGGTATTGGAAATAAACCAGGGAAATTTCCAATTTACACTTACAAAGATGCACACAGGAAATAATCAGGTGCCATGTAAAAAAAAAAAAAAAGTATTTGCTGTGTTGGTTTTTTTTTCCCCTCCCCTGTAATGAGTAATTTAGCATGTATCCTCTTGTCCATAGGATACTCTGGAAGCTGAGACATCATCTGACTCAGTTTGCTGTGGAAAAATCACTAAACCTTTGCCCTGTTCTTCCACAGATGCCACAAATTTGGTATATCTGAAAAATCAAATACCTGGATGTAGCTCTAAAATTATATTTACTGCTCTGGAAAGGTAATTATTAGCCTTGTTATGATCTGTCTGCTAAACGAGTGTCATTTAAGCCTCAGAAGTTCCCATGCCCTTTGTTCCTAAGTGTAGGACTTCAGCCCTAGTAAGATAGACTGTGGTAGGGCAGGAGAAGGATTTTGTCTAATGCCAAATTCTTCACTCATTTTTCTACCAATCCCACTCAGGAGATAGCTGTGCATTAGTGGGTGACTAGTTGCTTTGACGTGCAAAGATCTTCCCACATCATCTGCACTCTCCTTTGCAGTGAGAAGATTGCCTTCTGCCAGTCATAGCTTTCAGTCTTTGTCTCCACGCAGTTCCCTCAAGCCCTTGATCCAAACAAGGTCTAGAAGCAGTGTAGTCAGCAGAGTCTCTCTCCCAGATTTTGTAAGCCACCCAAGTCCCCTTTTAAATATAGTTATTAGTTACAGTTTGTGTTTTGTAAATATTTTCTTTGCAGTGATTTATGGCTCTTAACCTCCTCATTATGATTCACAACATTTTGGACTGCCTGCTTCCTGGGAGAGAGGATTGGGGGGCGGGGGGGGGGGTTGGTTTTTGTTTTTCTATTATTTGGACCTGAAGCAGTTCCAGTTCTAAAAGCGAGAGGGAGATGGAAACAGAATGTGCTTGGTATTAATAGTCTCTGTGCTGGGCAGTTGCATTGGTATTTGTCTGGCCCATCAGAGAGGTAGTCCTCTCTCTGGCCCAGGCAGATGGAGATCTGCTCAGACCTCCTGTGTCACAGGAAGCCCTGCTTCCCTTCTGCCAAGAAGTAGTCCTCTGCAATTGCTCATTCAACAGCTGATTCAGGACAGGGGAGCCTAGTCAAGAGGTGGGAAGATGTCTGTAGAACTGCCCCTAACCATTTCACAACACTGTCCTTGCCAGGTGTGCATCTGAAAAGGGAGACGGACATCTATACATCCAGACTTCTCTCTGCAGTTTCCTCTTCTTGCTTGGAGTTTCTTTACTGTTGGCAGGTGTAGGAGAGAAGCTGGCATGGGCAGCGAGCAGTTAAAAGCGAAGCACATATTGCACATGTCCTGAGCTCCCATGCATTTCTCAGTGACCTTGAGCAGTGCTCAACGCTGGCCTGTGCAGGCATGAATGACATTATCACCTGCCTAAGTGTATGTTATGCAAACTTTGCTGAGGAGGTGAGGCGGATCCAATATTCCTTCTAAATGCAGGATCTTTGCTGCAGCATGTGTCTGCGTTGCCTGATGACACTGAGACCAAGGGAACATATATTTAGCTCCCTTTTGAGCTGAATTGCTGTCTGTAGTGAAGAGAGAGGGCCAGTGCTTCTCTGTGAAGTGTTGATGTGAGGCCAGAAGGAAGGAGCTGAAACTTGGTGTGGGGAAGGAGTCAGGGTGGGCAGCGCGTGCTTGGTGAAATGCAGGCTTTTATCTTCTGGCTTGGCCAGGGTAATGCTGTTGCCAGTCTCCATTATATGCTGCCTGAAAACAGGCTTCAGCCTCTTCCTTTCATCTCCTCCTTGATGAATTAAGACAAGGAATAAGTAAGAAAAAAGGCAAGTTCTGAGGAGACAATTTCTTTCATTTATGTGCAGCTGAATGCATAGTAGTAGACAAATGTATTGAGATAATGTTCTAATGGCTGAGCGTTCAAATCTTACCTTAGGGTGCTGGTTGTTAGAAATGAAGGAGCTGCAGCATCCAGAAAGAAAAGGTATTTAATGTTAAACTACTGCTGAAAAATCAGGATATGTAAAACTCTAAAAAGCACTTGGAGACTCTTACTGTAGTCGAAAAGGTAAGAAGTGGACTGAGATCTCCTGTTCCTTCTATTGCTTTTCTTCTTTGAAGCCTTTGTCGTGCTGTACACTTCACACTTGCTGTAAAATGACTCCTGTGAGGCAGCAGCACTTTGCCATATGCAGGAGCAGCTGTCAGTGTTTTTTAGCAGACCACTCTACACGATACATTGCACCCTTGGTGAGAAAGGGGTTCTGCCCTTTGCCTCTGAACAAATGGATGGGAGAGCAGTGCAGAAGACCTCCCATCTTCTTCCCCTGTGGAAGCAGCAGATCTAGTCCTGTGAATTCAAAGACTAAAACGTTTTCATGGTTACCCTTCAGAATCTGTTATTCCTCATTGACACTGCAGAAGATGCACCTGTGTGCTTGTTGGAGGGACACGCCTATGTGCATGGGTGTTTGCTGACTTGCCAGTTCCACACAAAGCCAGAGAAAACATGGGATTTGGCAAATTGTAGCAGCAGGGCTCAAAAATGGGTTGTAAAAATCACTCTTAGAAGCAGCGTTGACAATTTTGGGAGTTGTTTTGAAGTGTTCCCTTCAGGTGTTTCATGCAGTGGTGATGGCTGGACTACCCCTGTGTTTTGTTCTTCTTGGGCAGATTTGCCCTGGGTAGCAAAGGACTCTGTTGGAGTCATGAATAGCATAGTGTGATTTAATCATAAGCCAGCTGCATCATATTTTTCCCTAGGGTGCATTCTCCATATGTTTGGAGATGTTTTATATCATAGGGGTGAGGACAGAAATCTTGGGGAGGAGAAGGCATGGAAGTCTTAGAGGCCATTCTTGAAAATTTGGTGTTTGGAGAATGGATGAGACTAAGCCAAATAAAAATACTTCATCTTGCTAGGCTTCTCCCAGGACTCACATGGCTCTGGGGAGCAGCGATACTTGCAGGGCAGTATCTCCATTCTTCTTATCACAGCTTTATTTGTATTAACCATATCAAATGTGTTTTGTGCTCCCTGCACAGCCTTACTAAAATAAGATGGAAAGCTGACACTTCTTTTCTCAGCATGAAAAGACCCCAGTGCTTACTGTTGACTTGCTCTTGTTAGTGCTTTATAGCTGATGTATGTTCAAGGTCATGTCTGAAAGAGACATTTCTGGTCAGAAGAATCTCTCTTAATGTCACCTGTTCAGTTTGTCTGTGGAGAGCTGTTTCTTTCCAAATATTCATGAAGTATTATATACTGAATGATCTGCAGAGCAGTCTGGCAAGTCCAGAAAGTGATTGAAGAGTCAGTGTGGGCAACTTGTCTGAGATTTCTTTCCTCTTTGTGTATTTAAAATAGGAAAAAAGGAAAAGGTCCCAAAACAGTTGAACCCAACCCTACTCTTTAATCTTTAGTTTTAAGACCTGTGTGTGTTCTTGAAGGTGCCTTCAAAAAAAAAAAAAAAAAAAANTGTAGTCCTTGCTTTCTCATACAACTTCGTTTCATTTGGTGGGTTAATGAAGAAGTCAGATTGTCATGTAAAGAAATGAAATGACACTTAAAAGTTCATCACGCAAGTGGCCAAAGCATGTCTCCAAGGAAGCTGAGACAAGCAGCAGGAGGAGTGTTTTTGGTGAATGCTTTGGTCTGTCAGTGCTTGCTGTGGAAAGGGGCAGAGCAATAAGCCAAGTCAAATCATAGCCTGCTTTATTCTGTAGGTTGAAGGTTTAGAAGTCGCTTTCCAGCTAAAGTGTGAAAAGGCAGCATTTTCTCATTGAGCCACTTTGCAAAAGGGCCTCATCCTAATATTTAGTCCTGCGCTCAAAATTGACCACCTTTTGGTCTAAGCCCAACCCAGGTGGCTAAGGGGTCTCTTCCTTTTCTCTCCTGTGCCCATCATATCTATGAGCACATTAGGTCTGTCCTCTATTGCACTGGTGTCTGTGTTCCTCTGCTTCTCACTGTTCTTCCTCCATGTGTACTCGTGGCCCACCCTTTGACCTGGTTTGTCTCTACCTGTCAGTGGTTGGGAATACTGGGAATAAGCATTCCCTTGTTTTAGCTGCGGAACTGATAGCAGAAAGTAGCACTTGGAGTTTTAATAAATCCTGCAGTGGTGATGACTGTTTCCTGTCCCTGATCTGGCTTCTGAGTGTATGAAAAAAGTTAATCAGAGACATCCATAAGCTGTTTGTGTATGGATTTTACCGTTTAATTACGGATCTTCTTTTGGGGTAATGTTTCTCTGAAGGGAGCTTGACAGAGCAGATGCTGTTTTGCCTGGGGATGCATTTCTGGTATTGGCCTGGTGAAGAGCTGCCACTTCAGCTGTGGGATTTTGATGATTGCATGAACATCCTGCCGCATGAAATTAGAGTGGCGGCACTACCTCCCAGCTTCAGGATGTGAAGGATCCGCCTCTTCATTAGAGCTTTCATATGGTGGCAGCTGAAGGGAGGAAGAACAGAGGAAAAGAGAAGCAATTTAAGAAAACCAAAGACAAATCTGCTAAACTAAAAGATGATCTGAGGGGAGGGAAGCTAAGATCTTATTACTGCTTTACTCATGGAAAGGGCGGGGAAGAACAGCAGATCAATCATTCAGCATTACTGGCTCTATCAAAGTAATGGTCAAGTGCCGAGGTGCTCGCCCTTACCAAGTGTAGCACTAATGCCTAAAAGTAGATAGGCAAAGCATGTGAAAGTAATTTGTGTGGTTTCAGTTCATGCTCATGTTTTTGTCTTTCTGATTTCAGCAGACAGAAGGAGGTGCACAGACAGATGGACAGCAATCACAGACACAGAGCAGTGAGAATACCGAGAGCAAATCCACTCCAAAACGACTCCATGTGTCTAACATTCCCTTCCGCTTTCGAGATCCTGACCTTCGGCAGATGTTTGGGGTAAGTTATCACCTTTTAAGGAGTGGCAGATTCTCCTTTCCTGTGAGTATGACACATGGTGCTAGGGTATTCATGTGAAGGAAAACCCCTTTTCCCCCAATTTAATCAGTACAGTGTGAAATCTTTGCAGGACTAGGACCATTGGTAATGTTGATCTCAGCTGATAAATACGCAGGAAAACTATAACTGCGTTGTTCACGTCAGGATGTGATGTGCAACCTAACATTGGGCTTGGAAAAAACCCAACCCAAAACTTCACTTTTTCTCTCAGTGTAAAGTCTAGAATTAAACATTGATGTAATATATCCCTTGCAAAGCACTGTTTTTAAGTTGCTTAGAAACTTGTTGAAATATTTCTTTCCTCATGATCTGCTTCTGTGATGAAAAATTGCTGCAAGGAACTGACCAAGTAGCTATTGGATATGGAAAAGCTAGTGCTAATCTGATGGTATTTTACATTGTGTATGATCCACGTGCTATTTCTTTTGGCCAAATAGTTTGGCTTCCCTAATGTTTGTATGCTATTCGTCATTCTCAATTTAGAAGCTCATTGAGGAAAAGTTCTTTCATGTGAGTATAGGTGGACAGAGAGATGTTGGACAGAGAAATGAATGAGTAAGATGCTTCATGACCTAACCTTCAGGTGAAGCACCGTTATCAGGAATCCTTGTCTTGTTGGTATGATGGTAACATCCTTGATTGATGGCCTGTTTTAAAGTCTTTATAAATAATAAGACCTATTTCTGAACTTAGTAAACTTTACATGTTGCTTCATGTTTAAGATGCAGTGCAGAGGACACAAGTCAGACAGGATCAAAGCAATAATCCTTTTACCATCCTTGGCCTTGAGTGTATACCTTGGTTCTGACTGCATAGCCGTAGAATTATTGAATTGTTTCGGTTGGAAAAGACCTCTAAGATCATCAGGTCCAACTTGACACTACCATAGCCATTAAGCCATGTCTCAAAGTGCCATATCTGCATGCTTCTTGAACATCTCCAGGGATGATGACTTCACCTCCCTGAACAACTTATTCTGATGCCTGACCACTCATTCCATAAAGAATTTTTTCTAAATATCCAACCTAAATCTCCTCTGCCACAATTTCAAGCCATTTCTTCTCATCCTATCATGTGATACTAGGGAGATGAGACTGTAGCTATCTGCTCTTCCAAAATATTTTCATGTTCCCGTTTCAGTTATTGTATCTGTTGAGCTGTCTTTGTGTGTGAGTGAATGCCCATGCACACACTTTCACATTGAGAACACCATTACCTGCGAAAATGTGTCAAATTCATGGACTTCAAGCTTAGACTGCTACAAAGGAGAGAAGGATTTGGCTTATCTGTTCAGAGCTGGGACAGTATAAAGTGAATAAAATGTGCAGAAATGCTAAAAATTGCACTAGTGACTGTCAGCAAGCATCCTACCTGCTGTATTATGAGAGAACTTTAGTTGTTGTTCTTGACGATTTTTGTGTCTGTAAGAAACTGCTTTGTGGATGAGACCAAATAGAGAAGAGTAATCAAAATGCAGGAGAAGCAAGGATGGGGAAATATGCTATATGAGCTTATTTCTGGTGTTCCTCATGTTATTTGTTGTTTCTTCAGTTTAGAGTAAAACATAACCTCAAGTTCCAGAACAGTGATGTGATTTCAGCTGGTGTAAATGGTATATTCCCTGTAGAACCTTTTGCTATCTCTCCTCGTCCTGTGTTTGCTGAGAGATATGCCTGCCAGAATAGGATTGGCACAAAAACTCCTTGCACCATTTTCCTCTAATGGAAAACTTCACTATTTTGCCAAGGAAATAATCAATGGTTCTTGCACATCTCTCTTTTTCTCTTCATGCCGCTTCTGTCAGCACGCTCAGAGCCTCAAGCATGAGAACATTTCTCTCTGAATGCTTCTTGCTCCTATTTCTTTTTCAGGATCAGGATGCTTTCCCTTGGGTGACTTACTGAAACCAACCCTTACTCCTACAGGGGACTCATGGTTGTCTGAGTCTTCAGCCAAGGCTAGCCTGTAACCCCCATCTTCTCCCTCTCCCTTCTGTGTGTCAGGTCACATTTCCTCAACGTCATAACTGAGAGACTCAAAATCCTTGCCTGGAGTTATTTTCCCAAGCTACTGTACAAAGAAAGGAATTGGATAGACAGCAGAGCCATAGAGGAAGAAATAAATGTGATGGGAAGGAGGGAGTAAAGGAGTCCCCTGAGGATGAAACAGCATGTGAGAGGTCAGCCCGGTCCTGGGGCGCAAAGCGTTAGCTAATTCTTTTGTCCAGACTCCAGCAGAGGTGGACTTCAGATGTGTTGTCCTGTGTGTGATTAAATTGATGTTACATAATGCTTTCAAAACCCTCACTATTAGGGAGGGCTTCAGACATAAGGATTTCCTGGTGAATTCAAGTTATTTGGGTTCTAAATCATCTCTCCCCAATTGCATGTTTCTCACAGGTCCCCGGGATACCCTAAGGAATGGAACAAACGCTTCCCTATGTATATGCTTCTTGTAGGGAAGCAAATAAAACATGCTGTTTAAAACAGGTAATATTTACCTGACATTTCATGATGCCAATAAAAAGATTTCCAGAAAGCTTCTAGAAGGTATAGGTCATTTTTTAATGCACACAGTTCTGCACCCACTGTGGAATAAATCAATAGTTGACCTTGTTCTAGCAGATAAAGAAGAGTTAATAGCTGACCTGAAATCCCATGGTTGCCTAGGTACCAGTGATTGTTATTTGTCTGTATTTGCTTCATGCAAACAGAATATGGCATCAGGCACTAATGTAAGAAGCTTTAGAAGACTCTTCTGCTTTGAGATTAAACAATTGGCAGGATAACTACCCAGGAAGATACCTTTAAAAGGCAAGTGTTAATGGATTCTATGAAGTATTCAACAAAATCATACTGCTAGCCAAAAAGGAATGATTCCAGAGTCACTGAAACTGTGTTAATAAAGCACGAAGCACATTAGGCAGGGAGGAAGTAAATGGCAGTGAATGTAATTGCAAACTTAAACAAGCAGGTGAGAAAGGAAATGTGCTAATCATGGTGGTATGAGTGATTTGCGTTCGGAGGAGAGGGCATCCATTTTTTATGTGCAAAAAGGAAAGATCTTGGTGTAGGCACAATATAAAACTGGGAAATAGTTGTGTGTTTTGGGGAAAGAAAAAACAAAACACCACAAAACACACAAATATCATCAACAAACAAAAAGCAAAGAGAAAAACCAGCAGAAGACCCAAACTTGCTGTATTTAAGATGCAAGTACCATGCCTGGTTTTGTATATAATCAATAACAGAGGAGGATGAAATGGTTCTCACTACTATTCAAAACCCAGCAGACCTAGGTAAGATGTGTCCAAAGGTAACAGCCAAAGCAGGGAGCTCTTCTATTCCTTAATGCTAAGTTTTAGCCATTTCTTGCAAATTATGAAAGCTGCAAAAGGCTGGAATGCTCTGCACCAGGATACGCTATTGAAAAAATGGGAAATGATGGCCCTTAGAGCTGCAAACTATACATCTATGTGTTGATCCAAGATAAAAGTAATTGTGGAAAGCTTTAAAAAGTGTATAGAATTGCTTTAATATCTCCTCAGCATGGCTCTTCCTAAGGTAATGACATCTCTGCAGATGAATACTGTCTTGCCTAGTTTGACGAGATTGTATGAAGCAACACTGATATAGTTGAGCAGTGCTTAACTAGTTGAATTCATCCAAGTGACCAATGTTGATGTTTAAAAGACTGCTTACATCAGATCAACCAACATATGACAAGGATTTCACATCTCTTTAGTGATAGATAATAAAAGGTGGTGGGGAGACAGCATTTATCAAGACTGTTTCTAGTGTCAGTTTTCACAGGGATCTGTTTCCTTTGCAGTACTGTTCAGTATCTGTAGCAACCCCTGGAGATAGTACTATTAAAACCTTGGGAGCAAAGGTTTGATCTTAAAAAGCTCTTTGTGGAGGAGGAAGGAGAAAGATAAGGTTACTGTTAGAGAATTACTTGAAATTCCTGGGTAACTGGCAATAAATCCAACAAAATGTATTTGATGCACCTCAGTGCACAGCACTAAGTATGTGGGAGCTAGGCTGTGCTTGTGGGTCAGAAAGCTTTCTTTGGGGAACAGTGATTTGGGAGAGTACTAGTGATTGTTGAAGATCATTGCTTCAACAATGCTAAGAGGTTGAAAGAGGAGTGTAATTTTGTTCGTGTTCAAAGCTGAAAAGGACTGCATAATTTAGTTGAGTTCCGAAATCAGTTTCGGATGAAAAATATAATCTGGGGCTTGGAAGCTGAGTGGCTTTTTGTGTATGGTGCTGGGTACGTGATTTACTCAGCTTATTGAAGAGAGGTTGGGAGATGACAAAGCTGTTCTCTACAGGTGCTTATGCATGGATGATACCTACTAATAGGGGTTTTAGGTCTTGTTTACAGTCATAATAAGATTTTTCCAGTTGGAAGCTGAGATTTAACACAATTAACCTTGAAATAAGATAAACATTTAGGCTAATTCAAGCAATGGAATGATTTACCAGGGAATAAAAGAGTTGCTGTTGGTGTTAAAGACAAGTTAACAACTCTCTTCAAAATCTTACTATCCTGAGGGACATTCTTGGACTAGTGTATAAGGACTCTGACATGATGGTAGTAGTTTTCTTCTTAACTGCTGATAGGGCTGTCCTCTTCCTCTTACTGCATCATATATGCAGAAGGAAAAGTCATGTTTCTCTCAACACATTTTCAGGCTTTTCAGTTCGGCTGTCATGATAGTGTCTGTGCTTGTATCTTATGGCTAATAGCCTCAGACCTTCCCTCCTAGGCTTCAAGAAGCAGTTTTCCTTCCGGTATAAAACTGGCTGGGATACTCTGGTCAGTTCTGTACTTCAGAGTGAGATAGACTTCAGTGTCTTTTGAGGTAGATGGAGGCTAAGGTGGACTCCCTGTGAGAGGAAAGTCCATCTATTCTCAAGCCAAATCATTAATTATCTCCAGAAAGACAAGCTATGTCAGTCATTTTGGTAGTTCATATGGGTATCTGTGTACTAATCCTTCTGAGCTGTTGTGGAATTAACAGTATGAAGAGTCAGAACTGAGATTTTTCAGAACTTACCATGGTGAGATACTCTTTGCTTAAGAGTCATCAGCTGTTTTTTAGAAAGGAGAGAGTGCAAGTTAAGGATTATGTTGATGACAATTGCGGAAGAAGGTGGCATAGCACAGTGTAGGGTGTAAAGTCATTCAGATTCTGACTTCAGATGGAAGAACTGCCTTTTTTACAGCATGGGTAAAAGCAAGGGTGATTCTTCCTCCTTACTCTGCTCTCATCAGACCCCACCTGGAGTACTGTGTGCAGTTCTGGAGCCCCCAGCACAAGAAGGACATGGAACTGCTGGAGAGAGTCCAGAGGAGGGCCACGAAAATGATCAGAGGGATGGAGCACCAGTGCTATGAGGACAGACTGAGGCAGTTGGGACTTCTGAGCCTGGAGAAGAGAAGCCTTCAAGGAGACCTTATAGCAACCTTCCAGTATCTGAAGGGAGCCTACAGGAAGGCTGGGGAGAGACTGTTCACAAGGTCTTGTAATGACAGGATGAGGGGGAATGGGTTCCAACTGGCAGAGCGGAGATTTAGATGGGATGTTAGGAGAAAGTTCTTCACAGTGACAGTGGCAAGACACTAGAACAGGTTGCCCAGGGAGGTTGTGGCTGCTCCCTCCCTGGGTGTGTTCAAGGCCAGGCTGGATGAGGTCTTGAGTGACCTGATCTAGTGGGAGGTGTCCCTGCCTATGGTGGGGGGTTGGAACAGGATGATCTTTGAGGTCTCTTCCAACCTAAACCGTTCTATGATTCTATGCTCGCTCCCTGGTTACTGCTTGTAGACTAACTGCTTCTGATGGGGAACATCTTCAACCTATTTGATGTAAAGGATTGTTGTTTGTGATCAGCTACAACAGTAATAATGCATAGCAGTGTTATATAAGGATGATCTTTGGGTCACATTTAATAACTTATTTAAATAGTGAAGTTATTAATAACATCATTTATTAAAGGTGACAGAATGGTAGCTGCTTCTTTTTTTTAGCATTAGGTTTTAAGGGAAGTAATGTTGTTATCCTTTGCCTTCTCTAAGCATAATTCACATCACTTCTGCAAGGTATGTTTGTGGTAGACCAATACTTTGTATGACCCAAGCAACACAGATATTTTAATGGGTATTTTTAGAAGCTCTTGTAGCCTTCAGATCTGAACCTCTGGGGAAATATTTTGGCACTTCGCACTTCCTAAAATATCTCAGTGGATGTAATTTCTCATGCAACTTCATTCTGTTGTCAAGGGTGCAAAACACCTCTGTGAGCCTACGATTTGAGACTGAAGCAGTAATAAGAATACAGCAGTATCTCGAAGAGAATTTGGTAGAATTTTAAGTCTGTTTACCAGTATATAAATTTGAATACACAAGCAATTTGTGATAACTCAAATCTTGACAAGCACAGAAAACTGCTTGTTAGGCATTAAGGTAAGGCATGATGGACCAAGAAGCTCTGAACTGCAGGTATTGATGCCATGAGGCCCAAGGTGCAGCAAAGAGGAAAGTTGCTAAAAGGTGCTCTGCTTTGAGTGGATTGGACATCTGAAGGAGTAAGTCTCGTCTTCTGGATATCAAGATGTGGGTTTTTTTCACCTTTTTTGATACTGGCCACTTGATCACATGTGGCAGGTTCTATGTGCCGGTATCGGAAAACTAAAGTTGCGACACAAGGTGGCTCTTTGTGATGATTCTTGTTTCCAGGCTCTCCCTGTGACAAGAGAGGTCTCCAGCCTTGTCACAGGGCACGACTTTTTTCCTGCTGTCATTAGCTAGAGTTAGAAGAGGCACTGCTGTTTATCCTGATGGGTTTTCAGCAGCATGATTTGTATACACAGTGCTGCTCGAGCGTCCTGCTTTCGCCATGCAACTGTACTGGATACCATGGTATGTCAGCACAGGGGTACTTCTGCTGCTGAAGCTCTCAGCATCTGTTGTACTATCTGTCTTGCTCTGCAAAACCTGTGTGCTGATGTCACATGACATAGAAGCTTCTGTGGTGATCATTTGGTTGGATGACACTTCTGTGCAAGATTTGTTTATGTTTTCATGTGAGTCTTCATGGAAGAATCTGCAGTTAAAGTGGTCTGAACATCATTTGGGGAACAGCTCTGTGCTGTAGCTGGATTTACTTGCAGAAAAGGCCTGGGTAAATTACAAGGTGTTGTCTTTTATAGTCCAGTTTTATACAGATTCAGTCGAGATGTGTGAGGAGTCCTCTTTAACTGAGCCTTGAATGCATGCTGCCACTTGTCCAAGTACCTTTTCTGTGGCTAGAGTACCAGATGACAGTGCAGTCACACCTGGGAACAGCTTGAAGCAGGAACACGATACTGAAAGTATAGACCTGGAAGCTGGCCTGGTGCTAGGATCTCTGGAACAGTACCCTGTGGTACTATTCACCCCATGTCACTGTTCTATATGAAAATCTTTTATTTGTGAGTCAGAGGATAACAAATTACTGAGAAACTCTGTTGTCACTTTGTTTGCTGGCATGGCTTCAATCTGTAAATCCTGTTAGGAATCTGTACTCTTTGTATGGCTTCCTTTTAAAGTCTGCTTTCTTAGAAAGCATGTGTTTTGTTGGGCAGCAGAACAACCCTAATAAGGGCTTCTTGGTGCTTTTTAGTGCCCCTTCAGTTGGTAAACTGTGGTTGTGCTTTGGTTTATAAATCCTTTGTGCTTCCATCTTTCTGACAGCAAAGCATACTAGTATCACTGGGCTGAAAAGGATTGGCTCTAGCAAGGCTGGCCCCACTCTTTGCAAGAGATGTGAGCTGGCTTTAGGTGAGGAAATTCATATACTAGTAGCAGACCCCATGCTACCATAACTAAGCCCTGTGGTGAAGCCAGCTGTTCTCAGCTGAAAATATGTCCTCTGGAGCTGGAAAATAGAGTAAGGACTCAGCAGTGTGGTCCTACCCTGCATATGAAATGCTCTTGCTCAGCTTAAGGACGTGAAATGGTTTCTTTTGTACAAGGCTGTCTTCCTGGCTATTTTGAATTTCAGCTGTCTTTGAGAATGGCACTTGTGAGTTTTAACTAGTTCACTGCAGCCCTCTTTATGTGAATTTTGTAGGGATGATGCAAAGTCACTTGGGCAGAGATGGTTCTCTTGTGGGGATGCAAATTTGTTGCATGGTGGCTTATGTCACCTTTTGTTCCACTACTCTGAGAGAATTTGCCCTGTGTTCTTTGTGCACGTCGGTAGGGTTAAATTATTTGTCTGGCACATTTTGGAGCTGATTTTGAAAGCTTGAGACAGGGAGAGGAGACAGGGCCAGCTGGAACAGAGCATACAGGAGGGGCTCTACCAAACTGTCAGTACCTTGGAAGGCAAAAGCTATCTGGTGCCAGATCTCTCAAATTTATTATATATAATGTAGTTATGGCCTCTGTTGGAAAAATCTGCTGCCTTCATGTCGTCTGGGTGGAAAGGAACACACAGCATGTGTATGCCCTTCCTTCCACAGTGCCCTTGCATCTGTGATAATGTACAATGTGTTCAAGGCAAGAAAATTGAGTTCTGGTCATAGCCACTGTCTGTTAACATCAGTTGTAAGTGGCATAAAGGTATTTCCAACAGCCCCTGCTATCGTTGTGGAGGAGACGATTCTCATTTGCCTACATTACACAAAAATATCTAAAAGCTGCTACAAGGTCACTCCAGGGAATGGAGGACTAAGAGCCAAGATGCTATAGCTCCTGTGTCATGGCATGACTGGAAGTGTGTGTGTGTATATCTAGCCATTATGTGGCACATCCATGAGCAGTTTGTGGAGAAGGCTTTTTGTATGACAGGAGGTGCAAGAGGTTGCCTTCTTGGTCACAAAAGTTTTAAGCCGTGGTGGGTAGCATTTGAGATGTGTAATCCTGCAATGCCACGTTCAAAGGCTCTGAACTCTGCTCAGGACTTTTTTTTTTCCCCCTGCTGTTGTGCAGGGTTGTAAGTAGGAGCTCTTGATAATCATTAAGTGTGTGAACCAAGTCTGCGAGAATAGGGATTTGTGCCTTCAGGGTTAGAGATCAGAGGTTTAGTCTTCATGGATGACCTAAGCATGGATCTTGTTTTATTTGGCCAGACCTTCTGTCTGCTGGAAACTACAAACATGCCTGTATTCATGATTTAAAAAAAAAAACAAAAAACTATGGACTGTTTGGTGTTGACCCTTGTATTTAGACAGCCTAGCATTTTCCATACAAAAATTGTGACCTTTTGCTAAGGAGCTCTTAAAACTCCGATTGTTTGCAGTAGACTGTTGACATTTGGTAGGGGAAGCACCATCGGAGAACAAAGTGCCTTTTTATGTTCCACTAAATTAGATTCAGCTTTGAAGGAGATATAAACTGTTAAAATGAACTGGTTCTCTTTTCCCTGCTTTCATTCTTCAGAAAAAGCCTGGCACACTACCAAAAAGAAAGTGTCTCCAGTGCTGGACCTGCTGTAACCATTGCAGCAGTGTGGACAAGAGCCATGGTGTTATGAGCTGTCAGAGCATCTGTGGCAACAGCCACAGCAGGGTATTGAAGAGCTCAGCACACACCCTCCTGCCTCACAGCCACGCTGCTTTCTTCCAGGCAATTTCACAAAGCAGGAAACCCCTCCTCAGCAAACCTCAGTTCAGCAGATATCCCTGCAGTCTCTGTTCCTTCTCTCCCAAGCAGGTCCTCTCCCGCTTTTTCAGGCACCCACAGCTCCTAGGTAGACAAGAGATTTGGGGCAGTTTGCTTGGATAGATGAAGCCCGTTAGAGTAGTTGTCAAGAGAGTTGCAGCAAGCACAACAGCGTTTGGTGATCTTTATTCTGTCATTCAGCAAATGCCATACCTCCATCTTCTACTGAGCAGGGAGGCAGCCCTGCTGTCTCTTGTGGAGCTAGGTCAGACCACTTGCATTTGGCGTTACCGCCAGCTTTTCATCAGCTGCAAGAAATTAAACACACAAGACAGGATTCCCTGTTGGTGTGGAAACCCTATGCCGTGAGCTCAGCTGAACAGGGCTGGCAGGCAGCACTGGCACTATTACCCAAGGAGCCAGGCCCAGCTGGGTGTGGAGAAAGGGGAAGATGGCACAGCATAATTGTGCACCAGAAGCTGCACAGTTTGTTCTCTCTCAAGATGATTCTAATGAGGTAGAAAATGGTGATTTTTGATGCCTTTGAAGATTCTGAAAATGATTCTGGCATTTGCATTTATCAAGAGCCTGACTGTTTCAGCATGTGTGCAAGGCGAGGCAGATGAGCTGATCTGGCAACTACAGATCCTGTTCTCAAGCAGCTTGTGCTGCTTTCCACTCCCCTTTGCTTCTGAGACCCCTAATGCTCACCTGATCCATTGAGCCACTTCAGATCAGTAAATCATCAAAACTGTTGTGTTAATTCTTTTTGTTGGGCTGGGTTTTTTTGAGGATCAGTAAGCTCTATCAAATTATCTACAAGTGAAAATGAAAACTGGGGCTGGCTTTAAGGAAGCTAGTGAGACCAGACAAGGGAGCAGGGACAGCCCTTCAGCAGCTGTGAGCTCTCAAGTTGGTTCAGCCCCTGTAAGGTAAAGACGCTGAAATAGTCGACCAAGAAAACAATTGTGTCTGGTTCCTTTCATGGCAGTGCCCAAGCCATATGCAACAAAGACAACAAAAAGCAATCAACAGCTAATCTCTTCTATAGACAAGCCCACACCAAGCCTGGGATAGAAATCCAGAATGTGTTTTAGCTGTGATTGGCACAACAGTGGACAAAAGAAGACCTAGCATGGATCAAGCTTAAGATGTTGAGATTTCAAGGAAGATGCATGTTTATGTTAGTATTATTCAAACTTTGCATAACGCAGAATGTTGTGAATTCAATTGTTCTTGGGATGAATAGAAGATCAAGTATTGTCTTTTTAACAATAGAACAGTAAAAACAACATCTGTGAGCCAATACTTGTAAAATAATACATCTCTCTCCTTTTTAAGAATGGAGAATGGAAGTAGTCAAACTAGAGCTAAAAGAGTTGGAAGCATTTTATTTGCTTAAAGAGAGTTGTGGAATACTTGCTCAAGGGACTTAGTAGCACTTTATTGCTTTTCATAATTAGAGCTTCTTTGTAGCCATCATGGCTCATTGTTGTGAATATTCCATGTTTGCAAAGCTGGACATAAGTTTTTCAATCATAGTACTTACAAAATGAGCATTATACCCATTTGACTTTGAATCGAAATGTTCACCAGAAAAAGAAGGCGAATACTACGTTCAGAGAACCATGTCAAAGTGGAGAGTGTCCTAGTGCCTGGAAGCTGTGTTCATCATCTTTGCTAACTGTGAAATCATCCTTTTATTTCTTGTTGACAATTCCTTCATTTGCCTACTACTTTTAAATCTTCTCAAACGCTGAGATCAAAACCATGGTGATGGAAGATTTCATAAATAATGGTGCAGGAAATACAGAAAATTTGCAGCATTTGTCTGAGCAGAACACTCATCTCTGGGATGAGGACTGCCCCATAAATATGCTGTTGATAAATTAATCTTTGCCTTGTCTTTCTGGAGAGCAGATCTGCAGTTCGGAAATACAAATTTGCTCTTCAAAAGGACAGAACGTTGCAGACCTATTGAAGTAGTGATGCTTCTGCCTACAGGTTAATGTTTTCAATCTGGCCAGTTCAGTAAAAGTATCATTATATGTTCCAAAGTGAAGGATATGATCCATGTATGGTTCCACACAGTGTGGTAAATCTCCTTTCCTAGCTTGTAGTTCTCATTTCTCATTTTTGCTCTGTACAAAGTAGGGAGATCACAGGATGGAAGGGGTTGAAAGGAACCCAACCCCCCTGCCAGAGCAGGGTCATACAATCTATCTCAGAGAAAATTATCCAGACAGGCCTTGAAAGTCTCCAGGGATTTTTTTAAACTCATCATCAAAACAGTGCAGAGTAGCAGGGCCCTGCCCTCCTCAGGTTCTCTAGGCTGAGACAGAAGTCAGAATTCTGTCATATGTGATAAACTTGCATGACGGGTTGGAGTCTTAAATGACTATTCCTTTCAGAGGAATAGCATCGCTCCTCAGTTTCCCTTTGTGATACCAACTTCAAGAAGAAGAAAAATGCTGAATTACATTTGAGAAACAACTATTAGATGTCCAAGATGAAATCTTAGATGAAATCTTAGATGAAATAATAGAATGAGGGATGAAGTTGTTTAGATTAAAAAGGGAGAAGGAAGAGCTGCCTCAACTTCCTAAAACTGTTCTGGAGTTTTTGTTTGTTTTTTTGATTTTAGACTTCTATGAGAAAACCTGTGTTCTGTGACCAAGACAATCTACACGTCCTAATCCAAGAGGACTAGGTCACGTCACTGAGTTTTTAAGTCTTTGCCTGTATGCTAGAAATGAAAATATTTTTACCTCCATTATTGTACTAAGCCATGCTCCAAATGGTAGGCATAATGAATTGCCAAAACTAAGTATTTTTCCCTTTGTCTCTTTGCAGCAATTTGGAAAAATCCTTGATGTAGAGATAATCTTTAATGAGCGTGGCTCGAAGGTAAGTCCTGTTTTGTACCCATTTCTCTTGTTTTGATTGCAGAGTGAAAAAAACCAAACAGTTCATTGCCTAGAGAATATACTCTGTAGAGATCAGCAGAAGTTAGTGTGATGAGGGAAGGGAAAAGCTATTTTAGGGGCTGTGCCCTGTTCCCTCTGACTCCAGATTCTGAACGTGGTCGTTTCTGGGCAGCATGTACAAATGCTCCTAGATATTCTTGTCAGTAATGTGGGATCAGGTTCCCCAGCTTTTTAATAAACAGGGAGTCAGTCACTTAACCCTTCATACCAACCTGCTCACATTGTGTCAGCAATGTGTGCCCTGTAGGGAAGGCAGAATAAGGTAAAACATCTTTGTGTGATGGGAGACTGTAAGAGCAAAGGCTAACCCACCCATCCCTGCAACCACATTTTTGCTGCCTTAAAATACTACTGTAGTAAAACTGTCATATCTCATACGTGAAAGGATTTTTGTTTACTCTTTGTGGATTTGTGTGATACTTTTGCAATACTGACCTTTCACGTGTGAGATATTCCATGCTTAACAAAAGTACCCTCATTCAGCTTGTGCTGCCTTGTGGACCTCTCCCCCCTCAATTAGCATCCACACAACTATTTTTACCCTACAGATATATTAAAAGGGAGGTTTTCATGAGGGTTAGTGGTAATTTGTTTCTCTGGAGATGAGATTTCAAATGTTGCACAGGCCAGCTGCAGAGAGATTCAGTGATCTTTGTCCTAATTGGCAGTTGGTTCTCATCATGTAACTAGTATCACCACAATGACAAATTGATGTGATTCTCTCTCTGCCCAGGAGGTTCAGCACTGGAATAGCAGGGAGTTTTGCAGGTCAGGAGCGAGGTGCATTGCCAAAGCTCTATGGGGGAAGCTTGCACAGTGCATGTCTATACTCTGCTTGACTTAATCAACGCTAAGATTCCCATTTTCAATTAAACCAAAATTTCCCTCCTTCCCCCACACACGTGTGTGCACATGTGTGCATGCACACAAGATTTTGAAGTTGCAATTCAGCTAAGCAGTTTTTATTTTGAGTCTATGCCTTTTGCTTGGATTTGAGGTTCACAGTCCTAAGGTAACCTCTTTGCTTCAGCATATTCCCGGGCATGTTCATGTTCAGAGCCCTCTGCAAATTTTCACTGAACCATCTTGCCCATGATGACTTCTGAAATCCTTTGGTCTTTGTATTAGCTGGAAACCAGAAAGCAGTTGATCTGTATACAAAAGAAATTAATCTTAGTAATTTCCTCATCCCTTATTTCTGTGTAATACCATATTTTTGATTATGAGGTGGGCTGTTTGGGTTTTTTTGAGGATTTTTTTTTTTGGTGTTTGTTTGTAATAGGACAGTTTGTACAAACAAATGTCTATATGGCTTACAAAGTTTTACTTTTCCTTTGTGGATGAAAATCTATATGCTTTACCAAAACAATCTGCTATGCTGAGTTTGTAAATATTTATTCTGCTCTCTGCTGTTCTCTTGATAGTTATAAGCCAGAGATATCTGTGAATTAGTCTTGATTTTAGTGATTTCTATGTAGTTTTGGAGCAAGCCTCTGGCTTTTATGAAATCCCTACTTGTTTGGATGTAATTGTAAAAGAAAGCACAAAAATAACTGGCCTGGCAAAGTGATAATCTCTATCCTTCATCCCCCACTGCCTGTGCTTTTCAGAGCAGTGTTTTCCTTGCCACACACGAACTTCTCTCTCTCTCTCCCATCCATACAGCCCTGTATTAAACACCCACAGCTGCCCTTTCTCTTAGACAACCCTAATGTTGAAAGCTTTCTGTGAAGGCTTGATTTATGACTATGTACCTTCCCGTGCAGTTGTTAAAACCCAAGGCTTCTGGTTTTCAGTTAAAACAAAAATTAGTGCTGAAAAGTTCCCTGACAAATTTAATCCTGAACCCTTAAAAAATGCAGGAAAAATAAAAAATGAGCCAAAGATATGTTCTTCCAGTCCTTGACCATGCAGTTTTCCACTGCTTTTCTGTCATCTTGCATCAATCAGCAGTTGGCAAAACTCATAGCCTGTATGAGGGATGGGGCAGAACCTGAACAGAATTAGAAAACGTCCAAAGAGTAATTTTTTTGGGTATATTTACAAAGACTCCTGTTTTTAAAAGAATGCAAGATTATCCCTGCTTAGCGTGAAAATGGGAGGCCCCAGTGTTTGAGTGGGGTGTAGCTGCACGACGCACCTGGTATTCACATCATAATGGAAAAACAACAGTTTGGTGATCTGATGGTGAAGCAAAGGAAATGGATCTTTCTGGAGGCCACTCACTCACTCTTGGGTTCTTCCTCCACCTTAGGAAAGAAAACAATCTGAATGCATTTTCCTGCCCTGTGGTTTCCATTCTAATCTAATGATATGAAACCTCTCTCTCTTCTTCTCCTCCTACTCTTGGGAATCCGAAAGCAGATGCTCCTGCTGCCTGCCTTGTGCTGTGTTCTCAATGCTCCTTTCCCTTCCCTTGGGTTTCTAAGGGTTGTAGAGTTTTGTATATCTGTTTTGTAAATATGTAAAAGGTACAGTGATAAATCCCAAACTGCCCTGGGTCCACCCCCACCCAGTGTATGATGGGGTTGAGCAGCGCTTTGTCCCTGCCAAGCTATGGCAGGAGATCTGTGCTGGGATTGCTCCAGCGCTGGTCTGTAGGAGGGGACTGCAGGAAGCATGCAGATTGCATTCTTCCTTTGAATCCACCTGAGATGACCAGGCAGTTTTCTTTGACAGCCTGGAGGTACTATGTCAAACCAGGTGCATCCTCAGGATCCCTATATAGGGAATTTGGTGACCAAAGAGTTAGCAGCATCCATGACAGCCACCTCACACCTCAGAGTCTTGCATTTGGCTTAGGAAATGTTTTTTGCTGACTTTCTGTATCACAGGAGAAAGGAAGCAGTTAATAATTAGTTTTGCAGATTGTCCCCTTTCAGCAGTGTGAGTTCTTGTTTTCTAACCAGGTTTTTGCCTGGATTCAGTCCATGTAGCAGGGTTATATGGGCCCTGGTGGACTTCACACTGGTACTGCTTTGCCACGTAGGACAAAGAAGATACAAACCCGAAACATCTATTGAATTTAATTTTGTTTCATTCTTATTTAATAGAATGACATCAGTCTTCCCTTAATGTGTTTGGGTTTTTTGTTTGTTTCCAGGAAGCTAGCTGTTTCATTTATCCTGTTTACCACTATAGTTGTAGTTCTGACCCATGTAAGTGCCTTTAAATAACATTTTGCTCATGGTTGCAGTTTGCCATGCACTTCGCTGAACCATGAATAAAACGCCTCCAGAGGAAGTCAAGAGAGAGGATTCCTGTTCCTTTTGTTAGTGGAGATGCATCCTCTAGATGCCTATTTTGGCACTGTTGTGCTGAACAGAGCAAGTGGACATATTTGCAGAATTAATGCAGTCTGCCTGCGTAACGAATACCCTGTGGCATTCGTAACGCTGCAGGAGAAGGGAATCCAAGCTCTTTGCTCATCAGCTGCATACCATGTGGCATTCCAAGATATGCCCTCGATAACATTCAGAGTCCAAGAGCATGGAAGCACACAGCAAAATCTTGGCTGAAGAGGGAGCCTTTCTTATTAGCTTTTTAAATTGTAAGAGTTCACGTTAGTGTAGATTTCAAGCTTGCAATTTTGGTATAGTCTATGCCACTCACTGCCTTCTGTTTTGGGACATCCAGATCTTCAAATTCTCGTACAGGACTGAAGTGTCTAGAGACACTTAATATTTCATTTTAAAAATTGGTTTTATAGTAGCTTACATCTTCACAAAGAAATTGCATCTATTAACGAGTGGAGTTCTGTAAGGAAACCAGTGCCAGCTAAAACCTTGTGCAGAAAGCTATGTGGAACACTTAGGGGTTTTCAGTGTTTGCAGTTAACCAAGACAAGAATATGAATTTAGGTTTTGGTAACTGTGCCTAAAAGACTTAAGTCCTTTGAATATATGCCTGTCCATTTATTTTACATTTGAATGGATTAGGTGCTCAGAGTTTAGCAGCTCTTGTTCTGGACTTAGTTTCCACTCAGTGAACTAGATAAACCCCTTTGTGACATAAAATAAATTAGAGGTCTTGTTTTCATTTTAATTCTATTTTTATAATTTCTGCTCATATGCCATCAGCTGAGCTAGAAATACAAATAGTCCTGTTGACATAAAGAGGCTTAGTAACAAATTAAGTACCAGTGACCAGCATCATTTTCTGAGGTTACTAAATCCCTTTATAATGCCAACAGCATGAAGGAGAGACAACTTTTGTCATAGTACCTTCAATTCTGTGATACTAAACTAATGAGTTAAGTTGGCCCATGCACAGTTAAATTAGTCCATACACTGAACTAGTTTAAATAAACCTGAATAATTAAGGCTGGATTTGATAGCTTGATAGTATAAGCTGATTTACTGCTCCTGTGGGAGCACTTTCCCAGTAATCCTCATTTCTCTGTGTAGGGAGTTGAATCCATGATGCTAAGTTAGCAAAAAAAACAGATGCCACAGGGAGGGAGAAAAATGAGCTTGCCTTCTGCCAGTTTAGCTAGTTGAACTCAGACCATATAGTAACATCCATGATTGATTGAGGGGATGAAGAGGAGCACACAGCTAGGGATGGCATGAGGTTGTGAAGCCCCTGACCTGAGCTGGCTGGAGCTGCTCTAAAGCTCCAAGCTCTCACTGGGAAACAGTGCTGGCTGGGCTCCCACTGTTCACTCCCAGCCTCTGTCCCCTCTTCAGTTTTGCAGGAAGGATTGGCAGTGGAGCTACAAAACAAGCTGGGCTGAGGAAATGATCCAGCCTAAAAAAAGCCCTTCAAGACTTTTAAAAAGATGTATTTATGGGGTTTTAGGCAGATTAATTCTTGCATCTGAATTACGAGGTTGCATGGGTGCTTTATGCCTATGTGCCTTAGTGCACTCAAGGTACACCATGAGGGCAAGGAGAAGGTGGAGGAGATGCTGCAGTTGTGGCAGCTTGGTTTCTGCTGATTCCCTCACCAGTCTCAAGCCTGTGTTTCTGTTTGTAACTTTAACAATGTGTTCCTGAATTTTTGTGCTCTTTGGTGCATTCGGTCCTGCTCATCTCAGGTGGATTATAGCTGAAAAACTCTTACTGTCTCCATATGCCTTGGAAACAGATCTCCCAAACTGCTGTATCCTTGGCCATTTTTTCAGGCTTCCAAAAGTTTATTATGGAAATAAGGGGGTATAAAAAAGATCCCCTTCCAAAACTCCAACTTGGTTAAAAACAAGGAGAGCAGCAGATGATGGGCAAGGCTGGTTGCTGGCTGCGTGCTCCAGTGGTACAAGACAAAGACGCTGCTGCTGAGGTGACTGGTTAAACTCCATGACAAACGAAGGGTTAACAATGCATGGATTTCAAGGGGCTCTGTTTAGTTTCCTTTGGTTTTATTTATTTTTTTTATTTTACTTTTATTTTACTTTTATTTTTGTTGTTGTTGTTGTTTTTTGTTTAATTTCTGTGTTCTGGCCACACCCAGGAGAACCGTCTGCTTTTGATTTCTCCCTTTACGGTTACATGGTAAATTTTCTTTCTCATTCTTCAGAGATGGCAACGTTCAAATACTATATATATATATATATACATTTATTATTTTTTTTTCACTGCTCATCATGTTGCTTGTCATTTATTGCAGAGTCTGAGGCCAGACTAAAAGGGTGACAGTTACTCGTTCTCTTCAGGCCCTTTGAATAAACTTTTGGGCAAAAAGGGGTTAGTCTGGCACTGCAAATTGCTTATCAATCCTAAAAATGTTTGTTGGGGTTATTTAGTGTTTGCTGGGTACACTGAGGCTTAAACTTAATTTTTGCTTGGAAGAAGTTCCTGGCAGTTGCAGGTGGAGAGGAATTGTTGGAAATTTCAGCCTTGTCACCGTAAGAGCATTATTAAACTCAAGCTGTTTGTATAAGCTAAATTTTAAAAACAATAAGCCTTTTTTGTTGGTTTTTTTTTCGTTTTTGCTCGCAGTTGTCTTCCTTCCTCTAGCTCCATGCTTAAGTGCTATGGAGCAAACCAGTAACTGCTGTACAAAGCTAAGCTAATAAATATTGGACATCTGCCACTTTTTTTTTTTCCTTTTGTTTTTTTCAAGGGCAAGACAACCTTGGGAGGAAAGACTGAGAGTCATTTGTTGTATTTGTATTTAGGTACAAATTAATCCCTATTCTTTACAGGTCATCTGTGAGAAGGAATTAAAAATATCTGTATGTGTATATGTGTATATAATTGCTAGCTTTTTAAATTATAAAAATGTCAAGTGTGGCTTACCTATTTTTCCTAACAAAACTTTGAATGACTAAGAGATGCATTAAGAAGAAAAACCAAGAAGGCACAAATGATGACTCTGACACAGTCAACTATATAAAGCATTAATTCAGCACTGGTATTAAATGGTTCTCAACAGAAAGCTGCACAAGTGAAGGACTGATCTGTCAGTAAACCAAAAAAATAGTGGTTAATTAGTTATGCTGTTCAGAATCAGATTAATTTTCTTTTAATTCACATTGTTAATTATTTACATAGTCTGCATGTGGATTGTGCCCTGCCTTGAGTTAACTTATTTAGGATGTTGAAGATTCCTATTCAGTTTGAAGATATTTAATGATAATGTGTTTTTTAAAATCCCATACAGACTTCACTAATTGCAAACAAATGTGAATTAAAATAGTCTTAGTTTGATTTCAGCTTGCACAGATTAATGTCTAAAAACTTACTTCCCTCTGCTCTTCGGCTTTCAGTTGACATCATCACTGAAGACATAAATTTTTTTCAGTCTCCACAGGCTTGTCTAGAACAAACAGAAATTTTAATGTGAAAAGAGAAATGGGAAATAGAGGATCCTGTTGCAGTCTTTACCTCCCCTCCTCCCCCAGCCTTTTAAAGATGCTTTTTCCCCATTATGTAGAAACAGAGGGAAAGGTGTTGCTCTGTTTCTCAATTATGCCTTTCTCTGTAGGGGGTCTTTGGAGCAGCCACAATACCCTATGCCTTCATAATCAGCTTTGTTTTTACACCCTTCTGCATTCACCTGGTACCCTGGTGAATATTTGGGCGTTATGTGCAGTTGGGTTGTTTTAAGCCCCTATCCTTTGTAGCTCAAATTTTAGTTCATTAAAAAAAAAAAAAAAAGCCATTCTGAAAAACAAACAAACCCAAAACCAAACCAACAAAACTATCACTTTGTTACTTACATAGTTTTTCATTTATAGCTGGACAAGTGAAATTTACCTAAATCTCTACAGTATTGAGTTTGGAGCCCAAAGGAATGTGCTTTTTGATCTCAGTATTGCAGTGCTTGCTTAAAAATTCTTTTACAATTGCCATTTAGGAGGGGAAAAAAAAAAAAAAAAAACAACAAAAACACGACACAAACACCACCAATAAAAAGAAAAGAAAGCATACCCCTACATTTTACACCTGTATGCAGTTTTGTGCTGGAAACCTTGTTGTGGATAATAAAGGCTAGCATGTGCAAAAGGCTTAGACTTCTTAAGTGTTGAAAAGACCTTTAAAAAGCAATTGAAGAATGATGGTTTGCTTGTGTCTGGTTGCTAACAGTGCTTAGAAATTAAGATCCTATTTTTTGGGGGAGGTCCAGTCCCTGTCGACCTCAAGGTGCCTGGGAGGAGCTGTGAGGCTAGCATGCCCTTTCCCTGGCAAGGCATAGCTTTAGATTGTCCATATCGCCTTGCTCCTCTCCAGTTAGTATCAGAAATTTCCATTACAACAAATGCAAGCTTTGTTCTTCCTGCCTCTGAGGATATCAGAGCCAACAGAGATTACTCTCGGTATGCTAAATCTGTATTTGCTTTAGACCAAGCCACAGGAGCCAGTTACTCCTGTTCTTAAGATACCCTAAAAGCAAAATGCAACAAAGTTTCTGTTTGACCGTGCTCTTTGTAATGGAATGAAGAATATTTCATCACAGTTGTGTGTAGTAAGATACTCTTTGTTACTAGTTAAAATACAGATTCCCTTAGTCAGATTGGCTGTGTTTCAATGTCAGTACACCTGTCTCCATGGAAGGAAGCATGATCTCTTACTTGGCCCTGTAACAACATGACTGCACGAGTTGGCAGCAGCATGAGCATGTAGGACAGGTGTGTTGCATGTGCCTTCATGGATGCCTTAAACCCCAATTTGTTCAGATAAAGGGACATTTTAATAGTCCTTGAGCCTTTGTGGTTGCTCCAAGGAGGACATACCAATTTTTTTCTCAAATGTTATAGGCAGAGAGTTGTTCCTATCCTCAACATAGAGGCTGCCGTCTTGGAACAGAACCAAGTGAGATGGTTAACGGGTAGAGAGAGGTAGCAGTGAGTCAGCAGTGAGATAAAACCTGTCTTTACCAACAAATCAATGTTAAGGTATTGAGATTTTCACTCTAGTCTAAGACTTCTAATAGGAAAATTTTAAAACTAGAATATACAATATTTGAAATCGTTGCCTTAAGAGCTGTTTATTTGATGGTGCCACCCAGAAGCCTTGATTATTTTCAGGGCTCCATGCATTATTAGGGGAATTGCAGGTGTAGGATTAGACATGAGCTGTGCCCGGAAGAGTTTTCAAGGGATGCTTTACAAACAGCCCTTCCTCTCAACAGCTTTCTAAGGTAGGTAATTATTATTGTCTCCATTTTACAGGTGGGAAAAGCAAGGTTCAGTGTTTGATTTGCCCAAAGCTTCGCAGAATTCCTGGTGCCAGGCGTGAACTCAGATGGCCACTCGCTCTCAGAGCAGTTTCTCAAGAGAATGAAGTGCTGCTCAGTGTCCATGTCCTGTGCTGTGTTTGGGGCGGGAGAGGGCTCCTGCAAAGCATGTGCATTGATGAGGAGCCCTGCTTGGGCTTGACCAGCTTGCCTGTGTCGAGCAGGGTTTAATGGTTTTAAATAGACAGAACAAACAAACAAAATGTCTCGAGTAACTTTGTACTTCTTTTTTGGTCTGGCCTCAATTGCTTTTATGTTTTCTCTTTTGTTTATTTTTTTTTTTTTTAATTACTCTTCTTATTATGATTACAGCTCCTTTATTTTATCAAATTTAATTTCTTTCATTTATGAAACATGCATGAACCAACAATGTGACTCTAGGAGGTTATTGCTGAGTTGTGCTGATGTCGATTTCATACTGTGATATTTTTTCTCTATTTACCTAGAGATCAGTATTTCAATATATAACGATGTGCATGTTTTCCCCCCTTCTCCCGCTGCATGCAGGGATTCGGGTTCGTAACTTTCGAGAATAGTGCTGATGCAGACAGGGCCAGGGAGAAATTACACGGCACCGTGGTAGAGGGCCGTAAAATCGAGGTGCATGTCTTCAGTAATTCAATTTCTTCTTTATATTTATTCTTTTGATTTCTTTTTTTGTGTCTTGCCTCACTTATTTCACATTTGGATCCCAGTCTCGTGTGTGCGTGTGTGTTTGTGTCTGTGTCCTTCACCTCCCTGCACTGAAATGTATAAAATTTTACACCCCTTGCGGAATATTTTTATTGTTGTTTTGGGAATTTTTATATTTTCTTTCTTCTTTTGTTAAGTTGTTGGGTTTTTTTTTTTTCTTCCCCACCCACTCCAAATTTTTGCCCTTCTGCTGTCTTGATTTTTCCTTTGCTTCAGTTTACAAGGCTCTGATTTCCTGTTACCAGGCCTGAACAAAAACTAACTGAAAGAGTACTGTCCAATTTCTAACTCTGTGTCCCAAAAAGAAAACAGGGGGCCAGCCAGTATCCTCTCTTTCCTCTGAGGCCAGTTCTCCTCCACCCAAGTGTGAGATGATGCCCTTGGTGGGAAGGGGCGGGAGACGTGGAGCAGAAGCTCTGAGTGGGCTGTGCTATACACGCTGCTGGTTTCTTGACCTGCCTGCAGTCAAGAGTCAGCTTGGTGAAAGCTAATCCTTATCATTTCTAGCTCTCACCACAGGGGGTTAAAGGGTTAATGTTGCTGGCCAACGTGGGCATGCGTGGTATTGACCAGTTTGGTGTTCCACTGTGCTGAAGGCTAACTGGCGTCTTACCTCCCTCCCTCTCTCTTTCTTTGAAAAAAAAAAAAAAAAAAAAAAGTACAAATATTAAAACAAAAAAGCCACCGTTTTTGAGTAAGATGTCTGCATATTTTGCCTTTTTTTGTTTTGGTTTTTTT
>VWZI01012095.1:432574-515870 GCA_013396835.1 Psilopogon haemacephalus
TTGTTTTGTTTTTTTTCTTTTTTTTTTTTTTGTTTTTTTTTTTTTTTTTTTTTTTTTTTTTTTTTTCTTTATTTCCCTTTTCGATGGTTTAGCGTTTAGGGCCCTTCACTTGACTCACTCTTTCCATGGTAACTATACACAATGCTGGCGATGGTACGAGTTGGCGGTAAGTGAAACAAAAGCGCTAGAGAAGAAGCTTTTTTTAATTCCTTTTTTTTTTTAAAGAAAAAGTTTTTTATTTTATTTTTCTTAAAATTATTAAAAAAAAATTTAAGAAAGAAAAAAAAAATCCATCTGCCATCTCACATTAACACTACGAAATGTGATTTGACTTGTTGTCCCCCACCCACCTCCTTCCCTCTTCTCCCCTTTTATTTTCAATGCTGTTGAGTAATGCCGCCTGGACTTTGGATGTACATTATCGTTTTGTAGCAGTCTGAGCTGTTTGATTACTGACTTCATGGTGATTTCCCCTTGCACATCTTACTCAGAGTTACTGAACTCCAGTTTGGCTGGTTTTTATTAATGCACCCATTTCCTCCTCTCTCTTTTCTTGCCCCTTCTTTCTGCTGCTCTTTCTGAGACCTGTTTGTAGCTGTTACTGTTTGTTGTTTTCTCTCTTTTTCTTTCTCTCTCTGCCCCCTCCTCCCCGGTTTATTTCTTTATTTGGTTTAATGCAGCTGTTGGTCTTTTGCTGACTGGTGGTTTCTGATCGGTTCTGGCAATTTTTCCTTTAAGTGCTTGTGTTGCACTTCGCTGTAGCAGCTGATTTCAGGCACTTGCTTCATCTTAATGATTGTCTGTGAGACCCTATCTCCTTCCTCCTCCCTTCCCCACCCTCTGAATCAATTGTGGTTGTTTTTTTTTCTTTTTCTTTCTTTCTTTTATCTGTGTGTGTTTAACTGCATGCTCTCAGTCTCATCATTGTTGTTTCCCATTCTTTCTTTTTTAAATGTATAATGTTTCTATTGTTTTGGGGCTGAAACGAGAGTAAAATGTAGCTTTCAGACTCCCCACCCAGCAAAAACTTACCATCCATAAATCTCAAGTGCCCATGGCAGCTTTTATTTTTATATAATTTTTTTTTTCTTTTACACCCTGACCTCAATTCCCATTTGGCATAGGTTTTGATAAATTACTGATGATGTACAGAGACTTCACCCTCCTTGCAAGAACTTTGAGGCTGTCTGACACAGGGCTGCAGTAACTTGGCTTCCAAACTGGTCCATCTTTTCTTTATCAGCACCATCTCTGTGGTAACACCCCACTTGCTTGAGCAATCAAACTGCTTGAAACTATGCAGAGCTCTGTAAAGAGGGTGGAGGACACTATAAAACTACAAAAAAGACCCAGGTCTATTGCTATTTGTTTCTCCTTTTTGTTCCGTGAGATTTGTGACAAGGACACAGTAATTTGGAAAAAAGTTCTTATAGACAATCCAGATGCTTGATAGTGTTTAGAAATCTTCTCAACACTTGGAAGTCCAAATCTAAATCTGATGGACTCCAAGCTGCCTTTTTCTGTGTAAAAAGTATGCCTGCCACTGACCTGCTGAGCCTCAGGCCCAATGGTGAGCTTGAGAAACAAGTCAGCTTGTGTGTCACCTGGTTCAGTTTAGTTGTCCTGGGCTGCAGAACTTACCTCTGCCTCTCAAACAGAACCTAGAGAAAGTCTTCAAAGTTTTGCCCTTTTGATCCATGAGCTGACAAATAAGCATGTGGTGTGGTGGTGGAGAATCTACACTTCACTCTCACTGGCCTTTTGTTTAATGCATAGATTTAAAGTGCCATGATTAGCTTAACTTTTATAATTAAATGGCAACTGTTAAAAGTAATTTAAAGATTGCATTTTTATAAAATTAGTTTAATTTTTTTTTTTTTTGCTGAGAGAAGTATAATGTGTGTGTGTGTGTGTGTGTGTGTTACAGGAGAGTTTTCTACCTTTTTCCCTAACGTCCTATGCTTCCTTCCCTCTCCTCCCCCTTCCCTTTCTTACTTTTAGGTTAACAATGCCACTGCACGAGTGATGACCAATAAGAAGATGGTCACACCTTACGCAAATGGTAAGAGAGACTGTTTGTACTAATGATGGCCTGAAAAGTTGAAGACAGAAGGGAAAAAACATCACCTCTCCTCAGGACCAAAAAAGGCCCCAAAAGAAACAGCAAAACCCCATAAACACTAATTTGTACCATTAATCTTCATTATAACCCTTAGGGGTTTAATGGAGCAGGGACAGAGAGGAGTAGTGACATGTCCAATATGGCCAAGCTCAGTAAAGAGCACTGATGGATTGCCTGCCACTGCTGCAAGTTGATGCTGTACAGTGGAGTGTGCAGCACTCCTGAGTCTCATTGCCGTCACATAGATAATTGAATGTACTTCAGTTTAGGTTCTAACTGTAAAAGTGCATCTGTCCCCAAGCAACCAAGAAAACAGAGGCGCTGTGCTGCTTGTTTGCTCGCTGTTTGTTACACACTGTGCCTGTGTTCAGTCATTTTTCAGCGAGCCTGAATAGAGAAAGACCAAATTGTTTGGGTAATGAAAAGTTACGTTTCGTCAGGATATCTTGGTGGTTCTACCTGTGCAGTAACTTTATTGTGTAGTTCCACAGAACTAAATACCGAGATCTTGAATCTCAGTCTTTGTCCTGAAACAGGCAAAAAAAAGTTCTTACTGGTCCGAAAATGTGCTTAAACAGCTACAGAAAGGCAGGAAACTACATATAGGTAGTTGTTAGTGTGAGAGTCCATTTTGAATCCAACCTAAGACTTGTAAGTTTAGAAGATACAAATTTGATTTGTGGCTCTTGGCAGACTAATTTTAGAGTGGTTACAGAGCTGGGGAAACAGGGCCACACAGAAAGGCTAGGATTCTGAATTAAAGTGTCTGAAAGGAACCGGGAGATTTTGTAGCAAAAGGCCAATGTAGTTATGTTGTGTTGTCCTGGAATATGGGCAGAAAATGCCTATGACTGGTCAAAATTCAGCTTACTGATGGAACCCTGGTAATAGGAATATTTTGCTTTCACAGCCAGCAACTTCAAGGCCGTTTTGAAGCTATGCAAAGGTATTTAGTATTAGGCCAGTCTTAAGGCATACCCATGAGCGGTCATATGACTTAGTAAATTTGTGGCTTGATCTTAGTTCTCTCATTGCTACCAGTTGAGTATTTTGCCATCAGGATGGGCAGCACAGCAGCAGTGGGGTCGGTTTTGAAGAGGGAGCATGCATTACATCTCTCATTGATACTCTGCCAGCAGATGAAGGGGTGGGGGTTGATGGGCTGCAGTTCGCAAAGTTGTTCATGTGGTTTTGGGTCTGGTTAGAGGTTAAGTGCAGTAAGTGCATCAAGATTCCAGGACAGAGGAAGGGTATGGATTTTTTTTTTTTTTTTTTTAATAAAAATGCCTCTACAATTGCAAGCTGAACAGCTGAGGTGTTTCCTGAAAGTAATGCTTTGTGGCAGCCAGCTCACATCATGTTGTTAGCTTTATACCCCTTCTCTCCTCTGATAGAAAGATGGGAGTGGAAAGACAGATTTCTAGACTTGGCTGGAAATGGGTTCCTCCTCTCATACCTGAGTCATGACTTCTTTAAGGGCTGTTCTCATGTGGGTTTTATGTTGATGATTTGCAGTTTTGCCAGTTTTCCAGATAATAGGGAAATCAGTTTGCTGGGAAGGCTTCCACCAGAAAAGCAGTGTGAAGTGGACAGGAAATACTAAAGTAACAGAGAAGAGAAGCAAAGATGAATAGACTGGATTGCTTTTCTGCACCATCTTTGTGTAATTCTGTTAGTGAGGTAATTCAGTGTTGCTTTTTTAGCAGATCTCCAGCAAATAAGACAGAAGAGTGCTTTGAGAATATAAGGCTATAAATTGCCTAGGGTGGCAGTCTGGGCTGGTGGCTTTAGAGAGGTTTTGGATCCGCAGCGTTCCCAGTGAAAGCAGGGAGCAGCTGGAAGAGCTGACAGCAAGGGTCATGCAGGGAACACAGGGTCACAAGGTGCTTTATAAGGTAGTTGGCATTCCCTCAGCCTTTGCCGCGCTGCGGATCATCTGATGTTTTGCTGTTCCCTCTGATACAGCAACCTGTACCTAGAACTTGACATTAGAAAAAGGCAGTTGGCCTCCATCTACACCAAGGGGGACTGAGGCAAAGCAGAAACTGGAAAGAGCTGTGCATGTGAAGCTGGGGCGCATGCAAGAGACTGTTCCCCTACCCACGCTGCCCGCTCCTTCTCTTGGTGTAGATTTTGGCATTCACTGCAGTCTTTGTTGTTTCAGGTTGGAAGTTGAGTCCTGTGGTTGGAGCGGTGTACGGCCCTGAGTTATATGCAGGTAGAGCTTAAGTAGACACTTCCACTTCTGCCATTTAACTGCAGTGGTGTTTGATGTTCTCAATCCGTTGTTTCTTTATAACCTTTTCTACATTTTGTTTGTTTTTTGTTATTTTTTTTTAATTCAATCAGCGTCCAGCTTTCAAGCAGATGTCTCGCTGGGCAATGACGCTGCAGTGCCCCTGTCAGGAAGGGGGGGTATTAACACTTACATTCCTTTAATCAGTAAGTAGCCCCCTGCTGGCCTCTCTATTATTACTGTGCTTGAGTTAGCGATGACCTGTTGCCCTTCTTCTCTCCAGACTGTATAATATATACTTGAAAGGATGGGTCTCGCTGGGAACGATTTTACCTTAAGCCAAAGTACACTGTGCAGTTGCTGTAACTTGTTCATCTGCAGTGTGTTTCTGTACTGATGGATGGGTCTTTCTGAGCAATGAGGAGGCTGCAGAACAAGGGGAGAGTCTGTCTGAGGAATAAAGTATTCCCTTGCCCCCCTCCTCATTTTGAAATCAAAGAAATAATCAGGCAAATCCCTGAAGTACATATTATACAAGCTGCTAAACTGCAAGTCTGCAGGGCCCCTAGTGGCATGCTCCTGGACACAGGTTGGGTTGGGTTTGCACCCCGGGGGCTCTCCCTCTTGGTATCTGTTTATTACGTGTTTGCAGATGCCTCTGAGGTTTTCCATCTTTTCGTCGTGAGCCACTTTACTCCAGTGTAAAGCACAATAACACAGGCCCCACTATACCTGGAGCCAGTCATTGGTCACACTTGTTAATTGTAGGTGGGCTCGCAGTAAACTGGCACTTTATGGGAAATTGCTGCTGCTGTTATATGGGATATCTTGTCTTTCAGGCTTTAAAATGAACATACAGAGGATTGGGTGGCAAAGAGTGGGAGGGGAAAGGAGGGAAGAGACTGATGTAAGTTGATGGACTTTAAGGGCCTCTTGACAAATTATTTTAAAGAGCCTCTGCAGTTTTGGAAGAGCCGCCTGCTATGTTGATAGCAATTCTCTGCGCTTCTCAGACTCTAACCAGACTGCATGGCGGTGTCAAAAGGTGGGGGGATTTGTACCCTCTTGTGGTGGGTGAGGCATGCCAAAGCATTAACCTCTTGCATGCCAAACCTCTCTGCAACCCCTCTTCCCCCAAAGGCCATGGTGTAGCAGGAAGTATGTATTGGGTGCTTGCTGGGTTATAAAGCATGCCCCTCTGCAGGACTGATGCAAAATGTCCCACCGCTGTGGAGCTATTGTGCCACTTTGTTTGAAGCAGGTGGTTGTTCTCTGGGCAGGTGCTCGGATCCTTTTCACCCTCCACCTTGTCTGTCTTTCCAGTTCCAGGCTTCCCCTATCCAACTGCAGCCACCACAGCAGCCGCATTTCGGGGAGCCCACCTGAGGGGCCGAGGAAGGACAGTGTATGGGGCAGTCCGGGCAGTACCTCCCACAGCCATCCCTGCCTACCCAGGGTAAGCACTGGTCATGAGAGCAGAGTGCTCTGCACAACCGTGTCAAATAGCTAATCAGTTAACTAAAAATAACTAAAATTGTCTGGATGGTGAGAGTCAGGGTATTGCTAGTGCCAGAGCATTCTGCACACGGTGGTATCTACTGGGGCCAAATTTAATTTTTTTTTTTGTGTTAAGTTCTGGACTGAAACAACTTTCAGTACTTAAAACAGCATAAAGTGCTGATGGATTCCTTCTCATAATTTCTCAATTTGTCTAAATAGTAGTTGTCATCCATTGACCTGATACGTTATGGTGCTGCTGAGAAGGACACAGAAAAAGTCTAAAATTCCTGAAAAGGTTCTGCTCTTTGGACTTTATTTGCATTTTCATACCCAGGAATAAGGAATATTATCCATTACCTTCATGCCTCACCATCTGACAGTAGGACACAGAAGAGCCAGTTACCCACAATGGATTTGCTTTCTTTGTTGGAGACGGTTTAAAAAGGTTTAAAACAAAGATTAATCAAGTCCATTAATTTAAAGCTGGGAGTGTTTGGGATGTAGGGAGAACGAAAGTGCAGCATTCTTCTAACTGTTCTGTGAAGCACTGGTGAATGCATGGCCTTAGCATTCTTTGCCCTCTGACTTTTCATGAGTAATACAGTGGAATGGATGCTGTTACAGAAGAATATTCTGCTGTATGAAAGTATAGGGAAGTAGGCTTGTCTGTGAGTTTTGTTTTGTTGTTTCTCTTAAGTGTGATGGAATGACAGATAAATCAGCAAATCCCTTCCAGACTGTCTTTTTGTGTTTCTGATCTCAAGGATGCTTTATCCGTATTGCCTGTCTCTGGAATTTTGTTTGCCGTATTTTCAGGCAACATTTTCAGAAATAATAGGAATAGGAATGAAATTTTCCCAACACAGAGAAGTGGAGTGATCCTTTTTTCTTTTAGACCAACCCCAAAAGGGAAGAAAATAAACGGTACATATTTTATTAAAAGGAAGGGTGGAAGTGGCACATATTAGTGCAAGGAGCTGGCCTGATGTATTCTGGGTGGGTTTTCAATACCTTCTGTAGCAGACTCTGGCCTTTTCCTTTTAGAGTCTGCTACAGCTCAAGAAGGCAAGCTGCAGTGGTCATGTATCTGTCTGGCTTTGCTTTCCAGAAAATCGGACACTGTTTGTGTTTAGTTCACTGGAAGACTTTAAATCTCTTGTCTGAACACATTGGCCTTCCAAATACAATGTTTCTTTTGGGTTTTCAGATCCACTTCTTTTTGTCACCACTCCCAGTTCATCTTCTATATCCTCTAATATAGTCTTTGACCTGCAACTCATATGTCTGTTGCTCTTAAAAATGACCTATTTCAGTTTTGTTAGAAAGTGGTCCACAGTGAAACAGAGAAGCAAAGCTGAGTTAAATGCTTCTGCCTAGCAGAATATTAAATATTTGCACCAGGGAAGGGGAATGAGCTCTTCACCCCTGGGAGTGACAGCTGGAGAACTCTTAGAGGCTATCATGAGTCACTGGCAAGGACTCTAGGCTTGTCTTTATAGATCCAGCCTGAGTCCCACATAAAAAGTTTATTTCTATTTGGATTATGAGCCAGGCTCCAATGATTATCCCCTCCAGATATTGTCTCTTGACTGTGTTTACTTACATTACATTGAGTTTGTCTGACCCTGCTGACTTCATGTCTTCACGGGCAGCTTACTATCCAGTCAGCATTTGCAGGACAGCAGTAAGCAAGGCAGGGTCACAAATGGCCCAGAACTGTCCCTAGTCCCAGGTAGTGGAATGTAATTAATTAATTTTGGTGTTTATAGTCATCATGGTTTGAATCTCTGCAAGGTATTTTGTGGAGAGATTTAGATTCCTGGTGGAATAATACAAAATGTGCTATTGAGTTCCATGGTGTAGTAAGCTCTGAGGACAACCACCGCTTTATATGGGCACTGCTCTGTATATGGCACATTCCTGACACCTTACCCTGCAGCAGCTGCTTTCTTCCTGGCCAGTGGAAAGATGACACCACGAGATCAGTCAGCAACACCTGAATGATCAAGACAAAATAATGTGAAAGAAGACAGTAAAAGCAAGCTGCAGGTTAAGTCAAACCTGGTAGGAAGAATTGGTTTTCATATACCTTAGTGGTGTTTAAATTTTAAGTTGCAGAACTTAATGGTATCAACTTAATCTCACTTTGAGAGCTTAGCGGAATTTTTAAAATAGAGAATGTAGATCAATAAAAGCTCATTGGAATTGCCGTACTGGATCAGATCTGAGGGCCAGTCAGGCCATAGTCATTTCAGACACTGTATAGTGCTAGATACTCCAGAGAAAGTCACAAGAAGTCATGTTGTTTGTAATAGTTGTAACAGACTATGATTTAATAATGCATGTGTGGAATGTGCCTCCTTGAGTATGGAAGGGCTACTCTTACCTTAGCATTTGGAGAGAATGTTGGATAGTTACCTGAGCCTGACTTAATAATACAGATGCAACCTTCAATTTGTAACCAAGGCAGTGCTCAGTGGAAAGAGACGTTATAGCCCCTGATGCACAGTATGAGTATAACCTCTACTAGAGTATTGCTCTGGTTTGCAGCAGCCATGCTTTCTGAACAGCAATGCTGACAAATTGCACCTGGAACCAAAACGTGTAGGAGTTAAACAGTTTGAAAAAGTAACATTTGGCCACAGTGAAAATCTCAAAGCTAAATAAGCTCAATCAATTTTATTTCTCAAACTATAGGGTAGTCATTGACTTGTTCGCAGTTATTAAGTACCTATATGAAGAGCAGGTTGTCCATAGTAAATAATTTAATCCACAAGTGCAAATATATAGAGGATTCACTGACTCAAAGCCAAAAGCAGATAAAAGTCAGTCTAGATATAAGGCAATAGGGACCTTCATGGATTTGGAGTGCGTTTTTTGCTTCATTTTGCAACACAGTGAACTGTTGGTACACCAAAATTATATGATGCTGCTTTACAAAATCAGCATATTTCTTTTTCTCATGGATATGGTTTAGCACAGCTGGTGGGCTTTTTGCAGATACCGCTGAGATTTGATGGGCTGCTGGGCTGTTTTATATTTCTGGTCGTTCTGTAGGACCGGAATGGTCTCTATGGTTCTCAAATGAAGGAGTTCTGTCAGGTTTTGCTGGTATTAAGAGTCACAAATACAGATATTCTAGCTTGTAAATAAGCCTTGCTAAACTTCAGTCCTGGCAATTGGTGCTAGTCAAGTCCTAACTGAAGGAGAGACAAAAAGGTGCATGTGTGCTGAGTTGTTTGGACCCAGAAAGTCTTATTCTTAACCTGTTACTAGTGTTCCCTGCAGTTTTTTGCTGGAGAACTCCGCTAGCACCTTTTACTGACAGGACTCTTAGGTTACAGGAATAGTGGCCTGATCCAATGTGGTAATGCTTATATTCATCCAGCTGATTGTGTTCAGAGTAACTGATAAAACTGCTAACCTGTGCATAAACCAACAGTCACTTCCTCTGTCATGCGTTTGCCTTTCCTGCAGGAGCAGGTGGAGTATCACTGCTAAAACTCCTGGTCCTAGATAGAGAACCCAGCAATGTAAGTCACTGCCCCAGGAGCCAAATTCTTTGTTATGTGGTTGTAAAAATACAGCTTCAACAGACATGATCTTATGGCCTGCTTCTCCCTGCTGAAGTGGCTCCCCCTTTCCTCTAACAAGGGTCTCTATCTTCATATCTGCTCCCAGCGCTCTCGAAGGCCATAGTAACTATTCATTGGGAATGGAGTGTACTTTTCCTGGGGAAGGCAGCAAGACTAAATTATTCAAGCAGTAGCTAACACTGCAACAGATTTATTTTTACTTTATTTTATTTTTTTAGTAATAGCATGCAGAATTTTGGCGAGATTGCTGGGCTTTTCTGTGTGTGCGTGCCTCACAATAGGCGGGTGTCTGAGGGTGGCAGGCTCTTGTCAACATTTCACATTCCATCCAATGAGTAAAAAATTATAATCAAAGGAAAAACTAGTGCTCCATACCTTTTTACTTAAGGTTGCTGGTAAGTCATGCACGTTGGATCCATAAACATCACAGATAGTGGGGCTACTGCTTTTAAAAGTCTTAAGCGAGTTTGTGCAGAGCTATCGAAAAGGAAATGCAGGAGGAAATTCCTCAGTTTGAAGCACATGCTGAATTCAAGATGGGTGGGGGGCATCCCCTCTCTTCCTTCCTCATCCTTCCCTGACCCTTGTCCCCAAAAGTGAGCTGCATAGTCTTAGGCCAGTGAATGCTCATATTAGAGTAGCTCTTTGGGAACCCCAGGTTCTGGTTTAACAGTTTTCCTGCTTGAAGTTCTGAGAGAAAGAAAATTATGGTTTAAAGCACAAAAAGTACCATCCCATGGAAACCCTTCCAGTTGCTCCTCTCTGCTGTGGAATAGGTCATTACTACCAGGGACTCCACTGCACCTTTCAATTCTCGGACCTTGGACCAGTCACCTAGCCTTTTTAGCTCATTATCTCTGCTTGTGAAAGCAATGCATTGTGGGTATTTTTGGTTTTTTCTTTTTAATTATATTTCTCTGTGTTTACTTTGATCAGAATTGATTGACTTGTTTTTCTGAGGTGTTGCATCAGTTCTTTAAGATGCTGAATAATAATACTTTGCATGCTTGTGTGATCAGCCAAATCTTATCGCATGTCTAATGTGCAGGGCAAAAAGCAGGTGATGTATGGATGTCAGAAACAAAGTCATGCAGCCTTGTGGAGCTCAAAATATGTAATCATACAATCTCTCTGAAACATGCTTCCAACCTAGGTGACTCCAGCCCCTGTGGGATGCCTTCCGAGGGGCTCCTTGATTTCACAAGCCCACTTCATGAAGCCAATGTTTCCATGTGTTTAGGGGGTAACTAAAACCATTCCAGGAGAACAACCAGAGTGGAGGTTTCTAAACCCTTGTTTCTCTTCTTCAGGACATGAGATCTTTTAGAGTCTATTTTTATTGTACAAGATGGTGGTTCCCCTCCCTCTCTCCTTCGCATACTGTCTCCCCCTCTGCCCACCCCTTCCCCTTTGCATGCCATGGAAGATGACTTGGAGCCGTCTAGCGTGCGTGCGCACACGTTCTCTTGCTGATTTGCTCCTGCCAAAAGCCCAGGTTGTGGATTCATACATCACCTGCCTGTGTAAAACGCATGTGCATGCTGCCGTCCTCAATAACCGGAATGTGTTTTCTGTTCTTTTGTTTTTTGTTTTTTGTTTTTTTGTTTTTGTGTGGATTTTCTGCAGTGTGGTTTACCAGGACGGATTTTACGGTGCTGACCTCTATGTAAGTACACAACACCGGAGCCTCCTCGTCCCCAACCCCTGACAAGCCAGCCTTTTTTTTTTTTTTTTTCTTTTTGTTGGTTTGGTTTGTTTTAAAAATATCATTTACTTTAATTTTCTTCTTCCTTGTGGATATATATATTTATATATTTAGGAATGCAAGCATGCTTCTCTGTCACTGCGCTTGCCCCTGGGTGCAAGACCTAAGCCTTTGGGTTTCCTGATCATTGCCAGGGTCAGTTAACTGGGTGTCCTGTCCCCCACATGCACACCGCTACTAATCAACCTGAGAGATGATTAGTGAATTAAAATTTCTCTCAACACTTCTCCAGTTTACATGATTCGGATATAAAAATAACAGGACTGGTTTAGCCTCAGACCTTCCTTTTCCTTCTCCCCCTCTGCCCTCCCCTTTCTCTCCCCTCTTGGGGCCCTTTCAGGTTTGATTTGTGCAGCCCAAGCTAAACTGAACGAGCTGTATGTTTGAAAACGTTCATGTGCCACTGGGATGTGGAGATTATCCCTTTGGGGAGGACACTGGGACTGATTAAAAATTGAGCCTGAGATGTGAGAGTGAAAACTGACATCTCATTTTGCTGGTAGAAATGGTACCTAAATAGGCTAGATTCTCTTGCCTCTGTGGGGAATTGTAAAGTACAAATATGTGGAGATGTTCAGTTAGAGAGCAGCCTCCTCCTGTCTGAGAGTTAGCCCTGATGCCACAGGAGACTGTCCTGTCCTTTGTCCTACCCAGCCAGTCTGTATTGCACAACTCCAGCGCATCTGTATATACACAGGTAGCTGGTGAATAGAGAGATAGACTGGCCAGTGAGAAAAGTAGTTTCCTCTCTGATGGAGAGCTGCTGCAGAGCTGATATCTTAAGATAATTTGCCTTTCAAAGCCAAGGCATTCAGGTCCACTACTGCTGTCACAACTTGTGGTCCTAGCTCTAGCAGAGGTCTTTGTCGTGGTGTTGTAGGTAATAGCTCTTTGGAGCTGGAGTAGTGACAAAGGTGTCATTAGGGATTTCACCTCCCTGTTCCTTTGAAGATGCTACTCCAGACATTTATAAAGAGGACCCTGGGGTTAGACTTAAGATGGATGGAATTAGCTATTGGATTTTGTTGGTTTATTGAAGGGTCATGTCTTGTAGAGGTGCTTTTCCCAATGCAGTTACAGCAGGTGGAAGATGTGCTCTCTGCATTGGGCACATTTTCTTCATCCTTAAGAATACTGCATAGTCCTTTAAAAATTGATCTGCCTAGTCAAGTGTGCCTTTATAAAACTGTGTCAAGGTCTGCAGAGGGCTCTGGGTTTCCCCACCTCGCTCCTTAAACATTGCTTTACAGACCACTGACTTTGCTACCAGAAGTGAGCCAGCAAACGAGCAGTGCTTAGTGCCTCCTCCCTCAGAATACGCTGTAACAAGAGGCTGTCATGTTGAAAGGGAGGACTAGACAGGGTTACTCCGTATTTCTTTTGAGAAAGTTTCCATGGCAGTTGGAGAGAGGCTTATTAAATATGTTTTAGAGACGAGACTTCAATAATGAGGAATGCCTGTAACCGCTTGGTGCTGTAATGCAGTAGCATCATGTAATGCCTAAAACAAGCCTCCAGGTTAGAACCATTAGGAGGGCTTCTGATGACTTTGCTGTTGATGGCTCTGATCTCACTGTCAGAAAGCAGAATGATAGACGAGGGGACTCATGAAGGTGGATGGAGGTGCTTTTTCCTATGTTATTACTGCCTAGAGCCATCTGAGAGAGCTCTGGAAAATGTTCTCATAATCCAAACATGGAGTTACTCTTCTAAACAGTTCTCTTGGCACAGGTGGAACAATTACAGTGTCCCTGTGCCCCACTGATGGGTTATGCCTTTCACTGCAGTGTTTCCATCCCTGTAGTTGCTGTGAAAGGCTTGTCCAGATTGTGGAAAGGATGGTAGGGGGCACTTTAATTAGGACTGGAGGGGAAAGTTTAATTGACATTCCCTTGGGTCTTCTGAGTGTGCAGCATTGTGACAAGGGTGGAAAGGAGCTGAACTGTGGCAGGAAGTGGTTTGTGGTAGTGAAACGTCCCAAGTTTGGGCTCCTTCTCTGCATACGTTCTGCACTGATTTCTCATTCTTCTCCTCCTCTTCTTCCTCACTCCTTTTTTTTCTTTCCTGGGGCAACCATCCTGCTAGCCATTTCTTCTGTGAAGAAGGCATTCCATCTCTTGTTGGATGCATCCCACTCTGGCAAGACACCCGAGTTCATAAAACAACCTGCCCCAGGATACAGAGGGCTTAATTTTGGGTCGTAAGAAAGGTTATCTTTCTTCTGCAACGGGGTCAATCTGGGTGGTGGGATGGGGAGAAACCAAACAAACCCACCGGTGCGAAGACCGCTGCTGCCTGTGAAAAGCGTGCTTGCATCCACTGGAAAGAAAAGGCTGGTGAGCCCCCCGTGGGCTGTTTGTATGATTGTTTCTTTCCACAGCTGTGTTTTTTTGAACTGCTCTTCCTGTGTTCTGTTATAGAATAGTCTTACAGGAACCAATCATTAGCGCTAAAATACCTCAGGTAGGAGTGCCAGTGTGACCTGCCAACCAATCAGATTGTGGATTGCAGTGGAAAAAACTGAATTATACTAACCATTCCAGCACCACGTTAGAGATGGGAACAGAGGCTTTTTTTAGGGCAGCGCAGACTCCTGTGTGGTCCAAGCCCCCGCTGCAGCAGGGCGGCATGTGTCCAGATTTCACACCGAGTGGCGTTTCAGTAAAAAATAAAACAACGAAAATTCAATGGAAGGGTTAACAAGGTCATGCTTGTCCCATTGCCATGTAGAAGCACCTGCTACGATGGACACCGTTGTCCTGTCACCTCTTAATTCATTCATGCTCATTCCTGGTGCACGTATGCTGCCACCCTTCTAATACAGAAATACTGGAAGCTGTTCAAGCCCTTTCTGCTTCTTTAACTTCTGTTCTAAGGCAGTTTTGCGGGTGGGAAAACACGTCTGAGATACAACAGAAGATCCCAAAATAGGGCTTGCTACCTAAACTTGGCAAGTTGTCAAATGTATCTAACTGAACCCATGAGCTACACATTTCTCCAGGGATATGGAATGCTTGTGTCTTGTGGCATTAAGATTCTTTGGAGTAAAGAGAGCCAGCGACACACTTTATGCACCTGTTGATGGCAGCAAGGGAAAAAGAAAAGGCAGCTTTACAATGTAGGATGCCATGACAAAGCAAGCTGTAGTTCTGGATTTCTGTTCTCATTGGATTGATTGCCTAGTATGGACCTGGAGAGTGGAAGATGGACGTATTTTGAGCTGTACTGTGTAGTCTTAAAGTGCTCATTTATCTACGTTAACATGCTCAACAGTTGGAATGCTGCTTTAGCTGGGATTGCAGCTTCATGTGTATGTTGTTTTGCCATGTCTGTGTTATGTCAAAGAAACTATGACAATATTGTAAAAGCTGGCATCCAGTATTAAGGAATTAAAAAAAATAATAATATGGTTTTGCTTTATGCTAAGGATGATAACACCACAGATTGAGTAATTTTAAATTTGGGCTTTTGTGAATGCCTAAGCCAATATGGTTGCTGGACAGTTGAGATCAATAGGCTCAAAAGCTGCACCTGCACAGGGAGAAGGGGGCTTAGCACAGCCCCAGCAACACTGGCAGGATATTTAGAGAAAGAGAAGTTGAATTAAGATAAACAACATTTAGGGTTGTGTTCCTCTCCCTCATGTGCTTCCCAGACAGTACAAAAGGCTGTACTGGAAAGGACCAATCTTGATTTAGCAGCCCTTTTGGTGGTTATTTTACTACCCAGAAAAAATAATAAGCCTTTCCCTTAGTTCTCCTACATCCTTGTTGAGGCAGTATTTACATCTCTCACTTAACAGCTTCACGAGAAGCTTGGCTACACTCACTTCTTTTGAGATGAGGCTAAAGACTTAAAAATGAACCTAGATGGGTAAACCTCTCCCTGTGGAACCACTTTGCTTAAACAGATGGGAGTGGGAGTTTGCATGGCTGTCCTATGTCTCAAGGACTATGCCACTCGGTGGTGTCTTCTATTATGGTTTGCCTGTGGCACTGGAGGAGCATGGTGCAGCTAGCAGGGTTTTTTTGTTTCTTTCTTTCTTTTTGGTTTTTAGTTATTATTTATTTTACTGGGAAACATGATTATTCATGCTTGTTGAAGATGCTCTACTCCATTCTTGTTTGTATTTACTAGAATACCCAAAATGAGTGGCATCAGAAATCACAAGGTGTAGTAGGACCAAATAGCTGAGGTTATGGATGAGCTCTGCATACCAGTGTGTGTGAACAGGAATAGCCAGAGAAGATAACTGGTGCATTGGACAAACTGTGCCAGGGCTTTAGATGCATTGATGGACTAACAGGGAGGTCCTTGTTTATGGAAAACAGGAGCATCAGCTGGATAAGGCAACCTGCACAGCGTCTCCTTTGCTTTGTACTGCTGTCAGAGCTTGGTTTGGAAGCATTTATAAAATAACGAGTAATAATCACAGCTTTCCTCCTAGCTCCTTTGCCCTGTTTGGTGTATTTGGACCTGCTGGTCGTGCTAAATACATCCGTGTGTCAGAAATCCCCCAGCTGTCCACACTCATTGCTCCTATGACAGGAATGTATCATGACCATTATAATCCCCATTTTTGGTTTTAATTTGAAGTACACACGCGTAGAATTTTGCAGACTGCTTTGAGCTGAACTAGTCTGCCCATGCGTGTGTACCTCTTTTCAGTGACTATTTTTTTTTACCCCTCTTTTTTTTTTTTTAATTAACAGTAGCTTCAATTTTGCATCAGTGCATGGTTAAAAAGCAATACACATGTCAGCTATTTCTTAACTTCATTTCTCCAATGAATTATTTCTCCTCTTTTTTTTTTTTCTTTTTTTTTTTTTTTGTTTGTTGTGCAGTTGACTGAAGAAATGTTAACATCCCGCTCTAAATCTCTCAGTGGAGTCTCTGTTCCCTTCTCTGATATAACAGATGGGTTATTGCTTGTTATAATTATTAACATTGTGGTGTGGGACAGGGCAAGGGTGGGAGCCATTTTGGGGGGCGAGGGCGGGAGGCTTTGGGAGTCGTTAAGGTTGGAATGTTAACTCCAGTGGTGACTGACTGTTTCTGTAATAGCAGGTTGTTGTGGCTGCACGCTCTAGTACTTGAGGCTGTGTACTTCACTGAGCTTGTGGTAGAGCCTAGGGCAAACTGCTGTCCCAAGAGAATGCTGGGATGGATAGAACTAGCCAATATGAGTCTGAACGTGGTGACTTTGCTGGTTGTTCTAGCTCCAGATGTCAGCATGCTTAGTTTTTAATTTTGATTAATAAATGTTACGCCATTCCCCCTCCCACACCTGATTCCAACCCTTCTTTTCTTTTCTTTTCTTTNTTCCACCCTTTTTTTTTTTTTTTTTTTTTTTTTTTTTTTTTTTTTTTTTTTTTTTTTTTTTTTGTGTTGTTTTGATTTGGTTTGGTTTCATTTTCCTTTATGAGAGACATGAATTAAAAGATAATTACATGATAACCCTTTTTGGTTTCAAACTGCATCTTGCTGTCATGTTCAGAGTATGTGCCAGGCACATTTGAAATGGCTTCTGGTCTTAAATGTGGCTGGCAAGTGTGGGGCAGAATGGGAAACTGGGCATGCACTGAAGCCAGATGCCCTGTGGAGTGTAGTACCAAGTGAAAATGCCGTGCCCAAGTGATAGAACCCATCAAGAGTTTGGGAAGCCTGTAGACTTAGGGGACTACCACGATGACACTGGTAGTAAGTTTTGTCTTGATTCAGCTAGGACAGTAAAGGTTTGGTTTGGGTTAAGACTGCAGCTTGTTGCTTTCACCTCAGTCGTGTTTTGAAGGTGGGAGTTAAGGTGGTGCAATGATAGTGTGCCAACACCAACCTGAACCTCCCCAAAGCATCAGTCCAAAATGCAGGGATTGAAACAACTAGATGAAAGAGCAAACAGATGACATGATGCCTTCTCTTCCAGACTATATGGTAATGTTTTAGCACTGTAGATTTGTGTTGCTCTTTCATCTGTTAACTAGAAGATTGAAGAGGCTACAAGTACCTCTCCTCCAGAGGAAGAAAGAATCCTCAGGCCTGTATTGGATAGGACATTTAGCCTTCATGAATCTAAGGGGTCCCACAAAAGCAACCAAATTTAATTTCAAATCATTCCTTCTAATTTAAAAGCCAGCCAGCCCAAAACTGAGCTCTGCTGAGCAAGCTTCTGGTCTTGTGGTAGAGCTGATCTTGTACTCTTAGGTACATGTACACAAAAGATCTGTGGCGAAGAAGGGGAAGAGATATGCTGAGCTGATCCTGAAGGTGAAGAGCATAAGTTTACTTTCTGATCCATCAAACTCTGAAATTGTGATTGGGAAAAAGAAGAAGGAAAAAAAAAGCTGGAGGCAATCTGGATTTTTCTAATGTTATTTGTTGTTCTTTATGTTTCTAGCAAAGCAAAGCCATGGTTCATTTAACATTGCCTGCTCCCCAACCCCTCAAAATAACAAAAATGAATTCAAAAGTATACAATAAGGAATGGTTTAGCCTGGGCTTCAGAGTCCTGTTTGCTGCCTGTCATGCAGCCTTTGTCCCTAGTCTAAAAAGTGACTGGCCTCCATCCTTCGCTGCCACAAGGTGTGCAGAACTGCCTGTCTGAACCAGGTCTTCCTCACCCTCGAGCTCCTTATGACGCTTGCCAGGTCATCTTCTGGGTCAATATTCACATTTTGCTGACTCAGCTGTAAGCACAGTTTTAGTAATTACCTCTTACTGGGGGTAGCATTTTGAAGACCATTACTAGAGGTGTGTGGCATGGGCAGAAATGCAGCAGGAATGGGCTGAAATACAGGAATAGGTAGAAATACAGACTTGGGGCATAATTTCCCCCAACCTGTTTCCTTCTTACATGGAAGGAGGGGAGAAAGGTCTGGTTGGTATCAGTGTCAGCTTGCTTGTTGTCAGCTCTGAGACCACTAGAGGCTGGCTTCTCTGGCCATTTTTTCCTGATTGCTTTTTGACTTTTCTAACTATTTATACTTTTATGCATTTGGACCAAAGGAAATTCCAGCCTTTTGGGCTTAAAAAAGAGATAGAGAGGAAAAATAGGAATTCCTCTGATTATTCCCCTTTTTAAAATACACACTTCACAAAAAGTGTCCAGCTCTGATTTCCCCAGTGTAAGTGGAAGGGGACTTAAAAACTACATTGTACAGAAGATTTCAGTGCTCTCCTGGTTTTCAGTTCCTCCTTGACAAATTTAATTTCCTGCATGGATATAATCATGCTCAGACTTGCTTTTAGTTTATTCCTTCTGCTAAACAGGGTAATGGAAGAGTCTCCCTGGTCCTTCTAAGGAAAGGCATATACATGAGTTAATGGGCGATGCTTGCAATAGGCATGACATGGGAGCTGATGCAGTTTGAAACACTTCCTCTCCTTGTGATGTGTGTGACTTTAATTTTATTTTTTATGCTCTGCGTGGGTGGGCAGGTATCTGTAAAGTCAGTTCTCTTCTCTCCTGCAGGGTGGATATGCAGCCTACAGATATGCACAGCCTGCTACTGCAACAGCAGCCACAGCCGCTGCAGCCGCTGCAGCAGCTTACAGCGATGGGTATGTAAGAGGGAGGTGTCCATGGGGGCTAGCTTGCTGTGCTCAGGGATTCAGGGAGCATTGGTCCATCACAGTATTTCTTTCCCTGTTTCTTTGTCTTATTTGCACGTGCACACATGCATGCACAACCCAACATGAAAGACTTGAATGCACAGTTTGTCTCTACTCCTGCCCCTCTGGTGTATATTAGCTGGCACAATTTGTGGTTCTCTGTACAAAGGGGGCACTGTGGTTATGGCCTCAGTCAAAAGACCTGGCTTGCCTTACCAGCTCCTTGCACTGTGCCTTTGGGCAGGTTGTTTAATCACTGGGTGCAGTTCTCTCCCCATCCATAAAATAAGAGTTACTCAGTTTATACAGTAGGGTGCTTTAACATGCAGCTCTCTATAGGTACAAAGGATTATCATCATCAGAGTGCTTGCCTTAAGGTTTTTAATTTCCTGTGCAGTGAGGCTGTGTTTTAATCCTTGCACATGCAAGACCATTAAAATTTATATATGTACTCCATTCTCATTCTGGAGAATCCCTCACTGCTTTTCATTTAAGCAGCTGTTAGTGTGCCAGTAGCACTGGCACCAGCAGTCACTCTCCTCCCAAATTGCATTATGTGAGGTAAGGGGTGCACTAGCTGATGTTTTAATGGTCCTGACCTCTTTCTACAGGTCAAGCTCATAGCTTCTACTGTAGTCCTCCTACAGACTGTTCTCACCCGTCTCATATGATGCATGGCAGCATGCCTACAGGATCTCTTTGAAGAGAGGCTGCCTGTGTGCATGGATGCATACATGTGTGTATAAGGGCATGCTGCTGCTTCCATTGCCTGTGGTCAGACAGCCATTTCTCTGGCCAGCTGAAGTGACACTTTTTTTTTTTTCCTTTTTTTTTTTGCTGTGTGTTTTCTTCTCTTCCTCTCCTCAGTTATGGCAGGGTGTACACAGCAGATCCTTACCATGCCCTTGCCCCTGCCGCTAGCTACGGAGTTGGCGCTGTGGTAAGTGGGATTTTCTTTATTGTGCTGTTTCTCATTTCCAGCTTGGGAAACTGCTTTTCACCAAGTATCAGGTAATGAAACCTCACCCAGAATAACATCTTCATTGAGAGAGGAGGTCATGAGTACCCAGTTGTTCTGCATTCATGTATTCGAGTGTGTGCTAGGAAAAGGAGACAGGTTGTAGATTAGTCGTTGCTTGGTCTTGTATATTGTTTGGTACAAAGGAGGTGGTACATCAGACTCCCTGTATACCTGGGCAGCCTGATCTATTTGGAAGGACCTGTGCTCACTGCAGGGAAGTTGGACAAGATGACCTTTGAGGATCCTTTCCAACCCAATGCAATCTGTGGATCTGTCAGCAGAACAACAATCAGATATGCCAGGCTTCATAACATTGTTGGTGAATCAGCAGAATTCTATGAAGAAAAAGCCTTTAAAAAGAAAGGGGTCCAGGAAGGTTGGACCTACTTCAAGAAAGAAATTTTGAAGGCGCAAGAGCAGGCTGTGCTGATGTGCCAAAAGTGAAGCTGGCAGAGAAGACAACCAGCCTGGATGGTTGAGGGACTTCTGAGGGAATTAAGGGAAAAAAAGAAGGTACATCACCTTTGGAAAGAGGAGAAGGTAACTTAGAAAAAATTAAAGATGTTGCCAGGTGATGTAGGAAGAAAATTAGAGAGGCAAAAGCCCAGTTAGAACTTAGACTGGCCACTGCTGTGAATGATAATAAGAAATGTTTTTATAAGTATATTAATGGCAAAAAGAGAGGTAAAGATAACCTCCAGTCTGTATTGGACAATGTTGTAACTAGAGATGAGGAAAAGGCAGAGGTGCTTAACACCTTCTTCACCTCAATTTTCAATAGCAAGGCAGGTTGTCCTCAGGACAGCTGGCCTCCTGAGCTGGTAGGTGGGGTCAGAAAGCAGAACAGCCCCCTGTAATCCAGGAGGAAGCTCTGAGGAATCGTTTAAGACTCTTGGATTAAGTCTGTGGGACCAGATGGGATCCATCCTGGGGTGATGAGAGAGCTGGCAGATGAGCTGGCCAAGCTGCTCTCCATCATTTATCAACAGCCATGGCTCACTGGAGAGGTCCCTGAAGACTGGAAGCTGGCCAGTGTGGTGCCCATCTGCAAGAAGGGCCCAAAGGAGGACCCAGGAAATTACAGCCCTGTCAGTCTGACCTGAGTGCCATGCAAGATAACAGAATGATCAAAGGGCACCTACGGGATAGCCAGGGGATCAGACCCAGCCTGAATGGATTTAGGAGGGGCAGGTCCTCCTTGACCAACCTGATCTCTTTTTATGACCAGGTGACCTGCCTGGTGGATATGGGGAAGGCTCTGCATGTAGTCTACCTGGACTTCAGCAAGGCCTTTGACACTGTTTGCCATAGCAAACTCCTGGCCAAGTTGGCAGCCCATGGCTTGGACAGGGGCACTCAGTGCTCAATTAGGAACTGGCTTCATGGCTGGGCCCAGAGAGTGTTGGTGAATGGTGCCACATCCAGTTGGTGGCCAGTCACTAGTGGTGTGCCTCAAGGATAGGTGCTGAGCCCAATCCTGTTTAATATATTCTTTGATGATCTGGATGCAGGGATTGAGTCCAGCATCAGTAAGGTTGTAGACAACACCAAGCAGTGCTGACCTGTTAGAGGGTAAGAGGGCTCTGCAGAGGGACCTGGACAGATGGGCACAGTCCAATGCCATGAGTTTTAGCAAGTCCAAGTGCCAGGTTCTGCACTTTGGCCACAACAATCTCATGCAGCACTACAGGCTGGGGACAGAGTGGCTGGAGAGCAGCCAGGAATACAGGGACCTAGGGGTACTGGTCGACGGCCAACTGAACATGAGCCAGCAGTGTGCCCAGATGGCCAAGAAGACCAGAAGCATTCTGGCCGGTATCAGGAATAGTGTGGCCAGCAGGATCAGGGAGGTCATTCTGCCCCTGTACTCAGCACTGGTTAGGCCACACCTTGAGTACTGTGTCCAGTTCTGGGCCCCTCAATTTAAGAAAGATGTTGAGTTGAGGTGCTTTGAAGGTGTCCAGAGAAGGGCACCAAGGATGGTGAGGGGGCTGGAGCACAGCCCTGTGAGGAATGGCTGAGGGAGCTGGGGGTGTTCAGCCTGGAGAAGAGGAGGCTCAGGGGAGACCTTATTGCTCTCTACAACAATCTGGATGGAAGCTGTAGCCAGGCAGGGGCTGGTCTCTTCTCCCAGGCACCCAGTGACAGAACAAGAGGAGACAGTCTCAAACTGTGCCAGGACAGGCTTAGGAAGAAGTTCTTCACAGAAAGAGCGATTGGCATTGGAATGAGCTGCCCTGGGATATGGTGGAGTCTCTGTCCCTGGAGGTTTTTAAAGGAGACTGGATGAGGCACTTAGTTAATTGGAAGGTGTTAGGTAATAGGTTGGACTCAACAATGTCAAAGGTCTTTTAACCTGGTTAATTCTGTGGTGACTGTGCATAGAGCAAAATCTAGCAGTAGTTAGAAATGCCAGGCACTTTTTTGGCCATTTTCAACAACTTTAAAGGCTTCTGTTGGGTGTTGAGAAATCAGCTTTAGGACGCAAGAGAAAAAGTTACTCTTGTGACATCTTGCTGCAAAGCTTCTCCACTTGGTTCCCTCTTCCATTAGTGGAAGGATGTGGTGTCCTGCCTGCCAGCAGTAGTTATGCAAGGGTAGGAATGAGGTAAGCTGGCATCAGAGGAGAGAGGAGCAGTTTGCTGAAAACACATGCTTGCCCATCTGCCAGCCAGCGCAGGCTCCATCTTGTTGCAAAGGCCAGAATAAGGTAAGAAGACATTTAGATGTAGATGCCTACAGTGTAGCACCTCTGAGCCTCAGCTCATCATGCTGGGTTCTCTTCAAGGGCAGTGCAGGGAAAAGTAGTGTTTCTAGGATACCAAGTCCTTCTGTCTGTTTTAGACCTTTATCTTAAGGCAAGGTGAAGACCATATACAAATCCTGGTCTCTGCTATCTAGAAGGCAACCTAGACAACTGCCTCAGAGACAGGTCCCCTCTCTGGTACTGAGCTCCTTTCAGCCAAGAGACACCAAACCTTACCTCCAGTTGGCTGTCTGTAAGCATGTCCTGAGCCATGCCTTTGGTTTTACAGACAAGGTTCTGCTGTCTTTCTGCTTAGAAATACTAATGGTGGCAGGTCAGTGCCAGAACATGTCCTTTAGTCCTTCTGAGAGCATTTAGGTGCTGTCCTCTCTCTGTATTCAGTTCTGCTCCTAACCACTTCTTTTTCTCCTTTAATTTCTACAGGCGAGTTTATACCGAGGTGGCTACAGCCGATTTGCCCCCTACTGAAGTGACGTGAGCCCCCTGCAAGTGGGACAGCCCCCCCAGTTCATGAGGCCTGGCTATTGCAATATTTACTAGTAGAGGAACTCTATAGCAAGACGAGGAGGAAAAAAAAACAAACAACCAACAAAAACAAACAAACAAACAAAAAATCAACAACAAAAAAAAGAGAGAATACTTTTTTATACCTCACTATGTTCTTTGAATATGTTTGGGTTTTTTTTCCCCTTTAAATTTCTGCCTTTAATTCTTTTGTTCCAAAGATTGTGCTTTTTTTTTGTTTTTGTTTTCAGTTTGGGGTTTGTTGTTCTGTTGGTTTTTTTTTTAAACTGTGGTAAAAATAATGCATTTCCGTGTCTGTATGTTGGTGCATAGCTTATCCTAGCAATCACGGAAAAGGCAATTAGTGATAAGGAAAGCAACTGATATCATGCAATTAATCAGGAACGTGCAGACAGAGCTACTTCCCTGGGTCTGGTGCTTGGTGCCTGTGAGACAGCAGGACGTGAGGGAGAAGTCTCTACCTGCTGCGTTTCTGGTCTGCAGAAGGAAGTTCTCTTTGACTGTGGCTGGGACCTAAATGCTAGTGGGAAACAGTCACTTGCATTTGGAAATGGGAGAAATGCAGAGACTTCCCTTGTTTTTATCACTGTCTGATGCGCACAGGTTTGGGACAGTTTCAGCAATGTCAGGATTTTAGACTTGAGAGATTTCCTGGGCCTGCCCAGAGACTTTGGCTGGTGTCTGCTATATTTGGGACAAGACTTTGAAAGGAATTTTGATGAGGATGCCATTTACATCCCCCACACAACTTACTCTAGCTGATTGTTGTCCATTGCTGGTGGCTGTAATTATCTTAGTTTTCCTTCCTCCTTTTCAAGATCTTTCACCCTTGCTGTCCTTTCCCCACCTCTTCTTTCCTCGAGGAGCGGTAGATGCAATGCAGCATCACACAGAGTACTTCTGTCATGGACAGCAAGCGGTTAAACTTGCGGAGGTGAAGTGCTTGCAGCCTTGCAGAGGAAGAATGCTGGCAGAAGAACTGTGCATCAGTGCCGTGTATTTGGGCACTCTGAGGTTCAGTGTGCAGGGTCTCTCCTCCTGTTCATCCTGAGCTGCTCATGCACTCTGCAAGTAGTCTATTTCAAATAACAAGTGAGGAAAAATAAGTCATGTATAAGCTGCTTGAGGTAAGGGGCAAGCATGTGGGCTTGTGCGTGGGATCCTGAAGTAGTTTTGTTTCTGTTGGGAGTATAAGGAGAGGTAGGAGCAGTTTGTGCAAACTCTGAATTCATAGGAACTTCCCACCACAAGCAATTTCAGGCCCTTACACAGTTGTGTTGGAGCCCCTGGGTTTTGCCCAGCCTCTCATAGCAAGTTGTACACCTGGTCTGCTCAGTCCATATAGACACTACATATTAGAAGATTTATAAGCAGGGAGACTTATTTTGGGGAGAAGCTCCATGACTGTAAGACCATCTCCCTTCTGCTCTCATGTACAGTGATTTTGCTGTTTTTCAAAGTCGGTGTTTCTAGATGACTGTGTGAGCTGTACTGTGATGGGGAGTTGCTGCTCTCCAGATCTCCCCACTCAGCTGCTGGCTCCTAAAGTGCTCCCAGTAACCCCAGGAATCAGAGACAGGGTCTCTACCTACTTGATGGAGAAATGCAGAAGCGCAGTTTTCTTAGGCTGCCTCAACTCCCTTGATTGGTGCTGGACTGAGCCCACCAACCCCAGGAGGGATGGTTGGGTTGTGTGTTTGTTGGTAGAGCTTTTCTGGCTCCTGTCGTGCACCTGCTTCTCCATCCACCTCTTATACCAGGATAGGAAACCTCCTGCATTTAATATTAACTGATACCAGCAAGCAGAGTTGTGGAGAAGGTGTCCTGGCCTAGCCATGCACAACCATGTATATTTTTGCTCTCCCCCAGGGGCACACATTGCCTCTCTGTGCACACCTCAAATGGGAAGAATGGGGAAGCCATTAGTTAAAGTAGAGACCCTGAAGATATTGATTCTCTGGAGGAATAGCTAGATAAAGGGGACACCAAACTGCAAGCCTCTTGGCCACCTTTTTTTTTGTTTGTTTTTATTTTTTCAAGCCAAAGTTTGGTTTGTTGCTGTTATGACAATTTTTTTGTTGTTTGTATATAAATATTTTAGTTAGCTTGAAAAATGGGGAGGGGGGTAACAGTGTGTTGGGGCTTTCACAAAATCAAGGAAATGAGGAGGACTCAGGGTGTTTGGGGGCTTTACTGCCTGAGCTGGGGTAGGGGAGGAGGACTTGTGGTAGATCTAGTCATATTCAAGGGAAACCATTTCCACCACAGGGCAGCCAGGGAACTTGCAGAGCTGAGATGCAGCAAAAGCCTCTACTGGACTTGTTTCACCCTCCTGTGGCTGAAGGGATTGAGTGAGGCCATCTCTTCCCTTGCTCACAGGTGGTTCCCCATGCAGCAGGTCTGCAGGCTGCCAGCAAGAGGAGCGCAGCTTGCAGAGCCCGGCAGGGGCAGCTGCTCACCCTTCTGCCCTTTCCCTATGTTTCAGTTCAGCTGGTTCTGACTGCAGCTCCTGAAAAGCTGGGTTCTCCCTCCCCAGGTGCCCTCCCCTGACTTGGCAGTGCCGCCTGCAATGCCCCTGCCACTTGGCCTCTCTGGGAATAGGGAGGCCAGCCCCGTTTCTGCCTCTGAGCAGAGTCTATGCATGGCAGCTTCAGCCCACCCAAGTATATTAGCAATGTGAGGGGTTTAGTGCAGAAGCACCCAACTTCTGTGGGGCTGTGGTCCCCTGCTGTATGATCTCCAAGTAATACCTTCTCTAGCCTATCCAGCCTGATTCCTCCTGCCTGACCTGCTCTGGTTGCTCCCTGCCAGGCTTCTCCATTGCATTGAGCAGCTGGTGTCTCCTCAGCTCCCTAGTTAATGCTGTGGGGTCCCTGCTGAGGCAGCTTGCTGATAGCCTGGCTTGCCACTCTCAGTGGTAAACTTCAGAGGGGACAGTGCCACGCTTGCATGGCCAGGGGCTGGAGATAGCTTGCTGCTTCCAGGTCTCTGGAGCACTAGACTTCCCAAAAACTTGCACGCCAGCTGGAATTTTGCAGCCAGGCTTCTCAAGTGAGTGTTGTACTGTGGCAGAGAAGCTTTTCAGTCTTTCTTCCCTCTTGGCAAACAACAGCTCTGGTTTCACTCAGATGTGTTATGAACCGGCTTGAGATGAATTCAGAGTAGCCAAGTCATGGCTGTATCCATCTTCTGAAGAAGTGAGGGTAAAGCCTATATCTCCCTATGCAAAATGAATTACATTTAATGAATTAAACTGGGCCCTGGCTTATTTGGCTGATGGCAGCTAGTGCTTGTCCCAAAGATGGGTCTGCAGTCACAGGTCCCACACAAAGCAAGGCTTGGCTTTCCAAGGGAAACTACACAGGCAGCCTGGCAAGTAGCTTGCTTTTTGTCACCTTCTATAGAGTCTGGTGGCATCTGGGATTCTTCTTAATGTAGAGGAAAAGATGTTTCTTTAAGTGTTGCTCTTTGTACTGTCTTGCAATAGGTCTGGCCAGCACATGGTGTTATACTGATGAAATTTTGGACTGAAGAATTGATTTATATAATATGCTGGTCTGTCTGTCCTTGTGGGTGCAGTTGTGCTGGTACAAAGATGACTTCTACTGGTATAGCACATTCTGTACTGGGAATAAGTAATGTTGATGTCCAGCATGTTACCAAACTGTTGTCACTGTTCCTGTGCCAGGGAGGCTGCACTGTTGTAGGTGGGCTGGCTTTTCTAAGAAAAGCCACGGTGGGACCTGGAGACAGCATGGAGGTCAGCATGAGCTTGCTAAAAGCCAGCTTTTCCCAGGTTAAGCAGTTCTGTGGGTCTTGTGTTGTGAGTTCAGATAGACAAAGCCATGTTTTCAAATAGCTGTGGCTTGGCTGTTTCATTGTCTGAGAGAAAGCAGACTCGCCCAGCAAGAAAGAGCTAGCTCAGGAGTCTAAAGCCCTGTGTTTTGGGCAGGGCTCTCTCATTGATCCTCAAGGGTTATCATGGAACAGTCACGTTGCTACTCTAGACTTTGCTTCCCTGTCCCTAAAGTGAAGTGAAGGTTTATCCCCTGTTCTCACCTGTTTTGAGATCTATGGATGTGAAATGCACAGTAAGAGCTGAGGAAGGTGATCTGAACAGCTGGCCCGAGTGCTAGTTGTGAAAGGGTTAATGGAACCATTTCCATGCCTCAAAAGAGATGCTGGCTGCTGGGGTTTCTATTCCAGCACCAGATCTTGGCAGTAGGGAATACAAAGCAGAGCCTCTCAGTTCCTACCCACATTTTCTCCCAACCCGGCCCTATCTGTATCTTCCCATCCCAGCCCCAAAGGAGAACAGGTTTGGGGAGCACTTAGGAATTTGATAAAGGGAAACCCAAACAACAGCTCTGGGGAGCGCTTTTGCTGAGTCTAGCTCCAAAGGGAAAGCACACAGGCAGCGTGGCAGATGGCCTACTGCCTGTGACCCTCCAGCCTGGCAGGGTCTCAGGAATGCTGTCCTTGGTGCAGAGGGGTGATTTTTAAAGTGTGTTACCTGTTTGCACTGTTTTAAAATAGGAAGGGGGTGGGGGGGGGAAACCCAACCTAGTGAACAAGATGAACATCCAATGTAAACTTCTTTGTGTTTTTATTTTGTCATGCTCTTGGAAAATGTCAAACATTTTGTAGTATACACCAGTGAGACTTGATTCTTTGTTGCATAAAACACTATTTTTGGTGATGTTAATGTCTGAGAAACCCCTTCCCTCCACCCCCACCTTACTGATTGCCCTCTCTGCCCTCAAAGCCCAGTAAACTTCTCTTCTACAATGAAAACTCCAGTCAGTAAGGCAAGCAGGAGTCTGATAGCCAGAGTGTGAAATGGGGCCCTTTTCAAGTAGGCTCTGGGGTTTCCCCCTGGTACGCCTTGCTCTAGCCAGGAATTGGCTCAGTCCCTCTGCAGCTCATGCGTCACTGCAGACTGAACAAGACTTGGGATGTCCGAGTCCTGTCTCCTCTCCACTGCTAACCCTGAAAGGCAACTTCTTGCCGGTGGCTAAAAGCATTGCCAGCAGTTGTCCTCTCTGGGTAGTGGGCTGCATCTGGTCCAGGCTTGTGCAGGAGACAAGCCTCCCACGCTGCCTCTCAACTTGTGGTAGAGCAAAAATGCATCAGCCAAAAATCCTGCCTGATGTCACCAGGAGATTTCTGGTGTCTGAAGCCGTCCACCTGAATATTTATTTGCCTGGCAATCAGCAAAATGCCAGCTAATCTTAGGAATGGTTTTTGTTCTTCTTATTTTTTGGGTTCTTTTTTTTTTTTTTTTTAATTCAAAAGTGGGTCAGTAAATCTCTTGCCAGATTCCCAGTTCTCTGCTGGTGGAGGGGCTTGTTGCTTCCCTGAGGAGTGAATTCTTTTACAGAAATTGGGCCTCCCACATTAGTAGTTTTAATCATGGTTCTCTTGATTTTTTTTTTTGTTTTGTTTTGGTTTTTTAAATTCTTTTCTGTTCACAGTATTTTACGTGTGTGTGTGTGTTGTAGTTTTGGCAGCTTGGTTTGGCTGCATTATCAAGTGACAAGATAGTCCTCTTTTTACCCCAGGAGTTATAATTTGGTTTGGTTATTGTTTTGGGGGTTTTTTTGTTTTGCTTTGGTGGTTTTTTTTTTTAATATGATAAATCCTGCTTGTAAATAGCTGGAGCCTAAAACCTGGGGCTGATAGTAAATGAGAACCAGGGCTGTAGAGTGATACAGAGCTGGTGGAGTGTTTTACTGACCTCACAGGCTGATCTACTTGAGACTTGGAGATTTTCAGTGCAAGGCTGAGATGCCACAGCACCTCCAGTGGCAGCGACCGACTTGCCCCTTCACGCAGTCTCCCCAGCACCTCCCATTGCCAGGTACCGCCGAGGAGCAGGAGGCGTCCCAAGTGTGGGATGCATTCCTTTTCCCTAGATCATTTCCTAGGACGCCCAGCCGCTTGCCCAGGGTCCCATTTCCCTGCTGACTCTGGAGAAGCAGTATCTGCATCCCAGGGCTTTGTGACAGCCTCTAACTTCCCGCCCTCCCTCGTTAAGTATCATATTGTATAGTAGCTTTCAGACCATACAGTATTCATTGGGTTATTCCTATTATTATCAAGTAGCTGGAATTGTGAAGGTCGGAGTAGTTAGATCTTTAGCTTTTATTCCTTTTTTTTGTATTACTATCCATGTGTATAAATTATTGATCATGTTGCTGGCTTTTATAAACTCTAAGCAAGGGGGGAAACCCTTCCTAACCCTTTGCAAATGGTAATGAAGCACTGTTTTTAAATAAAAGAGAGAAACACCACTCTGCTGGCTCCTGTGTGTTGTCTGTTTTTCAGTGCCTTTGGATGACTTCTGCTGGTGCACATCCCTGGCAGGTAATGCTCAAGGAAGGGAAGCTGAAGAATGAGCTGGGAGATCAGATATTCTTAGCTCTGATAAAGGGCTAAGCCTTGGCGAGTGATGCCAGCACAATCCCAGCGCTGCCTTTCACACACCGAGCTCTCGCTAACCCCACGCCTTTCCCTGCCTTTCTTTCCCATTGCTGCAGATTAGCAGAAAAGGGCCTTTTGGTATTTGATAAGGAGGCTTTCCTCCCCACCGTTTTCCGAGCCTAATCTTTTTGAACCTGTTGGTGTGGAAGGAGAGGCAACAATTTCAAATTACAGTATCAGCATGTTCTATAGTGCCTCGTGTAGCCAATCTCCTGCTGTCTGTGTTAGCACAAGTTTAATAGTTAACACACAGAACTGGAAGCCAGTGTGCCTGTGCTTGGCATAAATGTCCTCTGAGAGTTGGGACATGTCTTTTAATCACTGCTCCTGCTGTCCTGCCTGTAAAAGGAGCATCGCTGCAGACAAGCAGAAATTCATTCATATTCTGCAAAGCGCTTGGCGAGCCTCAAGTGAAGGATGCCATGCAAACACACATCCATATAATCAGATGCTTTTTCCACTGAAATGAGCCTAAAAATAACAAATAATAAATCCCTCAGGCCAATTTGCAAGTAATTATGGAAACTGTTAACTGAGTGCAATGATACAGTGAAATATGCCTAGTACAGCTGAGACCAGCACTGGATTTTAGTGCTTTTGGAAACCCAAGACACCAGGAACAAAAGGGGTGGGATCAGGTGTGTCCCCAGGTGGTAGGATTGTTGATACTGATGCAGGAAGGCACGTGAGCTCCTTAAGCATTCCTTCCTGGTGTTTACCAAGGAGCTGCAGTGTTCCTGTCAGATGATCCTCATTTCATTCTAACAATAACTCAAGAGGATGTTCAACAGTAGCTGCTAAAATTAGATGCCTGGAAACGGGGCCTGAATAATTGTTGTGGAAGAGCTGATTAAGGGATTCTGCATTGGTGAGACCAGGAGATGTCTTGAAATTAAGGTCCACTGTGCTGGAAGAAAGGTAATGCAGAGGTATGCTTCAACAGTGAAGCAGAGGTCCTCTAGGTCTTCCAGCCTACCTTCATTTCAAGGCAAAGCCACAAAATGACTGATCTGGAAAATCACTTCTGTGTCACAGTAAGTGTTGTAATGTTACTGCCCTGCTCAGTTTAGCAAGAGTAGAGCTTTCTGAAGCAAGCTGATACAGGTCCTTTGGACTGCAAGTTAGCTAAGGAAATGGACATTGCTGATTTAATAAATTGCTTCTCTATAACTGAGTAATTACTATAAATAGCAGACAAACCACAAGGCACAGCTGGTCAGGAGCCACAGTGCCCATTTCAGCATGTGTAGGCAGCATCCACTGAGAGTGAGGGTATCACTGTTGCTTCAGGAAGTAGTGCAGAGGAGAGTTTGGTAACAACCTGGGTGTGATCTCTGGGCAGCAGGGCTTGGTGTGAGCTCAGGATCCACCAACGTGGTTGCTGAGCAAGAATCCCTGTGCTATGCTGCTCGGTGGCACTGGCAGCTGTGTGGTGGGAGTTTAATCAATAAATGCTAATACTTGCTGGCAAGTGTGTGGATTATTTTGAAATTATTTAAAAATTCAGATTGAATTTGTGGAAGAGCTCAAGGGTGAGGTTAATGTGACTGCTGAGGCTGTCTTAGTCTGGTGCTGACAAGCTGCAGCAGGAAATTTGAGCCCAAAAGCCTAGGAAAATGCACTGATCCCTGTGCCAGTGTGAAGGTGACCTGTTTTGGGGATTTTGCTGCTGGTCTGCTATTGACTATGCTGGCTCAGGGGTAGTGACCTCAGCGTACCTGTGATAGGAAAGCTTTACAGCTGCTGTGGAAGGGAAAGTTGCATGTTTCCTTTTCTGTCTTTATACTGAAAATTATAAAGTCATAGAATAATATGGGTTGAAAGAGACCTGTAAAGGTCATCTAGTTCCGTGTCTTGCTCAAAGGTCAGTCAAGTTCATGTAACTAGCATCTTCATTCGGCAGGAGCTGATGCGTGAGCTTGGAGGTGGAATGCATTATGGGGAACAAGTAACCTCATCACGTCCCAGGATGTGAGAGGTGAACTGTGGCCTCCTGTGCTTGCCTCATTTACTTTTCTGCACAGGCCAGGGTTGGTTGTCATTTGTGGCTGTTTTCAGTGAAATGTGGAGAAGAAAAAGTGCAACACAGTTAATTTTGATTCAGACAAGATGTACTTTCTGTGGCCACTCTCAGTTTGCACTGAAGCGGGATCATTTATGGAAAAGCATTTCCAGCACTGGCTCCTGCAGCTCCAGATGAACAGAGAGCAGTTCAGTGAAGAGATTCCAGCACAGTTCAAAGGTTGGAACTAAAGTGGGATGGGGCAGAAACAGGGAAACAACAGTAAGAACTCATCTCTGTCAAGGTAGACAATTTCTAGAGGCACCTTGCAAGGAACAAAGATCTGACTTTCCTGGATCTTTCAATAGGTGTTGTAACATAGCCCAGCCTTTGGGAGGTAAAGCCAGACAGCTTCAGCCTTACCTGTGGGTTAATGGACTTGGTGCAATTAGTTGTTTCTGAAACATTTCTAAAGGTCATATCCTAATCTGGGGTCTCCAGTGACTGACACTGGTCAGTCCTATTGGTAGCCTCATTGAGAATGAACTGTCCTGGGTGTTCTGCTTGCACTGACCCTTCAGTGACAGCCCAACCTTGTCACCTTTGGATGCTGCTCTTCCCTCTGCTAGCTGATGGAGACAGCTCCACAAACCAAGTCCTCATCCACAGGACCGACACCAGTGTGCTGTGACCAGCATGCCCTCGTGTCCTCTTCTGCAGCAGAGGGGAAGGCTCCTTGCTTGTGTGAGCCCTATGATTGGGGAAGCAAAGGCTACTGGAGTTGAAAGCAAAGACTGTATTGTTTCTGGGAAAAGATGGCTTTAGCCTGCAGGCCTCTGAACATGGCTCAGGCACTGTTTGGCTCCTGAGCTGCAGCGGCCACTAGGCCATGATTTGGAGACTTTCAAGGCCTGTCTGGATGCATTCCTCTGTGACCTGAGCTAGATTGCCTGGTCCTGCTCTGGCAGGAAGGTTGGACCTCTTTGGGTCCCTTCCAACCCCTGACATCCTGTGATCCTGTGACTTAGGAGAAGCCTGGCTATGTCTGGCTGGTCTCCTGCTGCAGGGTGCTGGTGTCTGGATCCTCCTCCCGCTGGGAGGGAGATGCGCAGGGCTGGTACCAGCAGCAGCTGTCCCAGTTTGCGGAAACTTTCTTGCCTTTTTAAGGACATGGTGAGTGCTGTGCTCTAACTTTAGCACAAAGGTATGGTTGACTTGGCTTCTTTTATTAATGGATGAGTATAAATACATCTGCTCTCGCTGCCTGTCTTGTTCTTCCATGTGTAAACACTGAGCTCTGTCCCAGCTCCTTTTGATGATAAATTCCTCATCTTTTGAATCACAAATCACCTTTTTCTGTGTCAGAAGGAAGTGTCAAAGCCCAAAGTCACTTTGTTTATTATAGCAGCAGCAGCGCTCTCCAGCTGAACTCCACTCAAATCACCAGTTTCACAGAGCTCTGCAACGACAGCAGATCTGGCATGTTTACATTCTATCTGAACGGCCTTTGCTCATCTGGAGCCCTCCTGCCGCAGAGTGCCGCAGTCCGCTCTTATTTTCACAAGAATATTGCCTGTCCTCCCTGGAGGGAGGCTGAGGAGCCTCACTTTGCATTTCCAACACAGACAGTGCTTCGGTTGGTGCACCCCAGTTCTGCCATCTCTGCTCCAAGAGAAGCTGCTCTCCAGAAATAGCTCCTGCTGAGCGCAGCTCACGTGGGCGAGATGCTGCTGGCTGTCCCCAGGCTCTTGCTGATCATGGAGACAGGTATCCCCCAATGAAGGGCAGCTGCAGCCACTGGTACCCTGAGCACGAGAGGCTGGGCAGGGCTTTCTGCTCACTCCAGCACAGATGCGGAGAGGCATCAAGGAGAACTATGCCATGCAGTTTGTCTGTGGTCTTGGAGGCTAGGAAGGGAAAAGGGAAGCTATCCCGTGCAGAGATCCGCACAAATTTGTTGGGTGGGGGAAAGCCAGTGGGTGCTGAAGTTGTGTAGTTGCTTTGCAGGGTGACAGCTGAGCTGGTTGCAGGACTGTGGCCTCTTGATAACACTTCTCCTTGGACCAGCTATGGCGTTTGTGGTGCTGGCGTGGATCCCATCCATCCTCACTTGCCATTAACACCATGGTGTGACTGGCACTAAGCTGAGAGCTGCTGCAGCCAAAGGTCAGGCGAGGTAAGTTTAACACACTCCCCAGAGTCAAGCTGGGTGAGACTCAGCCCTGAAGCAACAGAGATGACAGCTAGTGGTGAAGCAGAGTCAGCCCCGGTTAAGATTGAGGTCCTGCGGTTGACAGGGTTGTTAGTTCCAGTGGGGAGACCAAAAAGAGCCCAGCCTGACAATTCAGGTCACTTGAGTGGTGGTACAGAGTATCTATTCAGTCCTGGGCTCTCAAGTAGCTTTGAGTAGAAAGGAGCAAGTACCTGGACTCAGCGCAGGGTTGAGTGACACATGCCATTCCCAGAGGCTTCTTTGTGACATTAAATACTTCCTGCAATACGGAGTTGGAACCTGTCAACGCCAGCATGAGTAAGTACCAGAGGCCTTTCTGCTGTTACCAGTGAGCTGTGGGACACAGTGAAACAATCCCTCCCTGTCAGCCAACATCCTCTTGCTGAAACTGGGCAAAAACGCTGCACGTAGAGCTAAGGGAGCTTGCTGCAGGCATCCCTCGAGGAGCAGTGTGTGGGAGGTAGCTATAAGGCAATGCTAGCACTGAGGGGTGTCAAAAATCCCTGAGGACAGGACACAGGCCTTCTAGTTTTGCTCTGGCTGATCCAGGAGCCTTCAATCTCTCGAGCACATTGTGTTTTGCAAAGGAGTGGTGCCCTCGAAACTAAAAAAAGAGGCTGGGGCCAAATTTTGTTCCAAGGGAGGTTTGCATCTGTCTGGCTCTACTCTGGTTGTGGTGTGGTGACCATCTAATGGCTCCCAGCAATGACTTGGGATGCTCAAAGCCACACCAGCTCCTACCCATTGTGGTGTCTTAGGTGGAACATGTTGACACCTGGAGAAAACCTGCCATGCCTTGCAAGCCAGGTGTGACCAGGAGCTGTGGCATGGAACCAGGGAGATTTTGTCTCAGTGGTGAATCAGCACTCAGCACTCAGGGAGCTTTGCTCATGGTTTTCCTTGGCCCACATATTTAAATGTTTCCCATTTGGGAGGAGAAAAATAATTTGAAGGTTTGAGTTGTGGCTGGGGGTGAGTGGCAAACTGCTGCTGGTTTCCTCTATTGGGAAAGGCAACTAAAACCCCTTCCCTACCAGGTGGGCAATAAGCATGCTTCTAGAAAAATCAATGAGTGTCCTGGAGCTTTGCTTATCTTTGGTGTGCTCTCATCCTGCTTGAGAGCCCCTTGGAGCTGTTTTCCCACAGGCCTCTCTACCAGAAAACAAAAGAAACACCTTGGCAAAAGTAATCCACCTTGGCTGAGCATCCCTCCACGCACTGGCAGCTGACAGAACCAGGGGATAGACTCACAAGCCTGTGGTGCAGGGCCAAAGAGCCAGGGTGTTCCTGTGATGCAGCAGCATCCAGCACTACTTGGAGCTGGGCACTGCACGGTGGGTTTGTGCTTGGGTCTCCTTGGGAAGAGCTGAGATACTTGGCTCTTCTGTGCGCTTCTCTGACTTTGTGTCCCCTTACTGGGGACTCTGAAAGCTGAGAGGCCCTCAAGGCACAGAGCAGCCCTGAGGACACTGCAGAGGCTGAGATGCCAGCAAGCCTAGGCATGCAGAAGGCATGTTTTGAAAAGCAGCCGAGCCCTGGTACGGTACACCCCTGGAGTGAACCCTGGAGACACTGCTCACCACGCCAGTCCACCTCCGCCTTCTCTCCCTGAAACTGCAGCAGGTCTCCTGGGGCCACATATTTCTAGATCAGTTACCAGTAAGAGCCTGAGCATCTGTGCCCAAAATACACAGAGAGTTGCCAGGAGGAGAGAAGAGCTGATGGGTGAACCTCCTCTCTTCTGCTTTGCTAGTGACCACGGCCTGAGCTTTGAGCTCTTCTATGCTGTCCCAGCTGCTTGGCTCTTTGGCAGGTGGCTGCTCAGAAAGTGCTGCAGGGCAGGGGTTGTCTTATCCAAACCCTTTGTTTCAGTCCTCACATACCCAGAACCAAGTTTCATGGCCAGAGGTGTTTCTGGCCTCGACTTCATTCTAGGCTTTGGAGAAAATAGTAGCACTTTTGAAGACCATCATTTCATCATCTAAACTGGAGAAACCATGTCCCGTGGGTGTGCCCAAAGGAACGACCCACAGGAACAACAGGGCTTGAGCAGATGTGATGAGCCAAGGCAGCAAAAGCAGAAAGGCAGATTTTGAGTGGTGTTTTAATAGTCTGCTCCTCCCAGAACACAGACCATCCCCTCCACTTGCTCTGAATATGGATTGTCTGGATGTGGCTGCAGGACTCTGCAGTGCCCTGAACGCCCAATACTGTGTCTTACCTCCCAGGAGAGTCCTGCAGTGATTCTTCATTTTACAGTTTCTTTTTTTTAACATTGCTTTTGTTTTGTTAGTGTTCCTACAAGCAGTCTGGAGAGACCTCAGAGTTTGGAGTGATCAGCTCTTGCCTCTAAAACCGTGGTGAGTTTTCTAGGTCTTTGCTGTTGCAGGGATCTCCTGGCTCTGTGTGCAGGAAGGCCATTGCCGGAGCCAGAGCTATGCTGCATGACTGAAGCCCTGCAGTCACACAGGACTGGCTTCTCCTCTTTTCTGGCCTTGAAAAAGTCACTAACCAGTAAAAAGCAGCAAACCCAGGACCCATTCTCAGACCTGGCCCACTGGTGGTCAGATTATAGCTGCTTCATGCAGACAGAACAGGATCCTGGGTGGGAAATCTGGAGAACTAATGGTCCTAATGCTAAAATTCAGATCAAAGGGGCAACTGAATGATGAAGGAAAGACTCTGGTGAGTATGGCAGGGTAGCCTTGGGGAGGCATCTTGGAACTGGGAGGGATCGGGAGCAAGGGGCTCTGTGAACTTTCATCCCAAACCCAAGGTACAGGAGAGCAAGGAGGGCCCTGTTTGCTCTGGTGGTAACAAGATGGAGGCTGGTATGGAAGGATGGACATGGCACAAGCTGTGAGTGGAGGCATTGCCTGCTCCTGCCCACTTGGTGCCTCCTGCTTCTCACTCACATTTGAAAAACGGGGTTTGTACCACACACAGTTGGCTTCATTAGCATCAGCACTCTAGAGAACAAGGAGCCACTGATGTTCTTGTTTTCATCTCCATCACTGCAGTTTTACATATTTCTGATACCAAATTGTGTGGATCATTAGATGTCAGGATGACCTTGTTGAGACACTGTGTTGCTTAGTCAATGTCTTTTCTGGCATGGGGGCTCAGCAGCTCAGTGCTACTGTGTGATGCAACTCACATTTTCCCATCCCAGAGCTCCTTCCTTTGGGGTTTTCCTCTGTGTCTTACCCCACCGATGCCTGGCTGGTTTCCTGTGTGTGGGGAGTCTGCAGAGCCTCCCTCATACCTCTCGTATCTCTGCCCTGCACCAAGTCATGCCTGTAGCTGTGCTTCCCATGTGCAGTCACACACATCTGGTCATACCTCTTCATTCCCATAGGGACCCAGCACAAGCTCTGGCTGTTCAGAGGTAGTTTTCCCCTGTATGGCCCATCTCATCAACAACTGGGGCCATGTCTCCACTCCCTTCTGCCACAAGTTCATGCCTGCCTCAGAAGCCACCAGGGTTTGAGCCAAAGTTTTTGGAGTGGGTCAATCTCCAAGTATATTGTTGTGGTGGTTTGGGAGTTCTCCCCCACACCCCCCACCAAGATTCACCGGACTAACTCAGCCAGCTGGAAGTTAAGGATGAAGCTATATTTTACAGCCTAGCACAAAGTTACAAGCATATGTGCACAGTATTTACAGATACTCACAATTATATACAGCTTAGAAGTAATGCAGAAATTCAAAATCCCTCCTGAGTGGCCACACTGCCCAGGGAGGGCTCCCAACCAATCCCCCTCCTTTTGACCCCCACCCCTTATCTCAGAAATCATCTGATAAAGGTCCACATAGCTTACTTTTGGAGAGATCTGAGGTGAGATGTCAGACGCCAACAAGGAATTTAAAAGGATTCGTTATGTGGGTTTCATGCAGAAGAGTTAAGACAAGATGCAGCCATACACACTGTGCTGATTTGAGGTTAATTGGGATATTTTAATAGGAGAAATTAGGCTATAGGCTGTGGAAAGGAAACAATGATGATGTTTACTTCGCTCATAGGTTTGCTGACAGATACAAAAGTAAGAACACAAACATAGATAAGACAGAGCTGCTGTGGTCTGGGCTCTGGCTGTTGGTCTCTCCCTTTCCTTGCCTTCTAGCTGAATCTGTGTAACCCAAATAACCAATTCATGCTTCTAACGACCCCCTCCAGCTGATCTTCCCTGTTTGCCTGGCATGTAGGACAGATTCTGGGATAAGATTGGTGGGTGGGAAGGTGGAAGGGTGATTGGGAAACCCCCCTTGGGGACTCTGATCTCTGGGAGGAGTGTGGTGTTTCTGTATTAACTTTTTACTGTATATAGCTGTAAATATCTGCTTGTATATTGTGCTAAGATGTGCTTCATTCCTTATCTTCCAGCCAGCTGAGCCTAGTCTGGGTGATTTTGAAAGTGGTGGGAGAGGGGCAGGTAACACCTGAGCCATCACACACAGAGATCAAAGAAGTGCCCCTTATCATATATTTTGACTATTTATGTCCCTCAGCAGAACCAATGAGTGACATCACTATTACTTTCTTTTCACAGCCAATGATCTAATTTTTCTCATTAAAATATTCCAATTAGCCTCAAACCAGCACAACCATGTGGGCTTAGAGCTGGAGCTGCTGCTCCTGCATCCCTCTGGGGTGTGAACACTTGGATATGAGCTCCTCAGTATTTAAGGGTGAAAAGGTTGTTTTTTCCTACACTACCTGGCTCTCACCTGTCATTTAGATGTCACAATAATTTAGGTATGGCAAAGGTAGCAAGAGTCGTTTTGGGTCTCTCACAGCTTGCCAGGAGTTGGAGGTCAGGTCTCATACATAAGGGGACAGGAATTTCCTTTATGTTTTCAGGAAAGGCTGGGACCTAGTCTGGGGTCCCAAAACTGAAACAGCTGCTGGGCAAGCCCTGCCATGAGCAGTGTGCATGTGTTGCTGCAGTGGTGTTCACATGAATCTGTCACAGCAGCACCCACAGAGGTGGGCGATGCAATTCCACTGCTGCCAGGCTCTGCTGCCTCGTGCATCACTGATGGCATTTTACAGGAGAGGTTTGTCCCCGTGCTGTGTTTGTGCTTGGGGTCATGGCTATTTCTGCTTCTACAACGTGTATTTTTAAATTGGGTTTGAACAGCATACAGTGCCTGCAGCACTGCTCCTTTCAGATCATCTGTCATGTCAGAAAATGGTTTTGAATGTCTGCTCATTTCAAGCAAAATATTTATTCTGTAATTAGATTGTTTTGTTTCAAATGCCCCCTTTATACATATATTTTAAAAAAACCCAAAAGTATGAACAAGAAGTCAGTATTAGGCTGACAAGAAGTCAGTATTAGTGTGATGGGAATATGCAGCTAGGAAGCAAAACACTTCAGCAAAGATGGTGTGAGTGTTTAGCCTTGGTAAAATATCCCTCTTTTTCCTTTCTCCCTGTGAAAAATCTGCTCTATGAGTTTCTAAGTCAGGCCATGCTAGGGGTAGTGCAGCTGTGTGCATGGAAGAAAGGCAAAGGTCTGCAGCCTAAACTCTCTCTACCTGGCCAGGCTCCTCAGCCCTGTGTCCCCAGATGGGCTGTCATAGCCCTGTGAAGCTGTTGATGCCTTGGCTCAAGGATGCTGTGTGCATGGAAGAGAGGCAAAGGTCTGCAGCCCAACATCTCTCTATCAGGCCAGACTCTTGAGCCCTGTGTCCCTAGATGGGCTCTCATATCCCTGCGAAGCTGCCGATGCCCTGACTCAAGGATGCTGTCTGGGTCCCCTAGCTGTGGGTGTGATGCATCCCCTGTGTGCTGTATCAGTCCTGGAGGCATCTCAGCCACACAGTGCCCTGGTCGATGGCACAGCCTGCATGTGCTGCACAGGAATGAAAAATGATGAAGATCTGGGGCAGTATGGACAGAAAATATTGGTATCAGGCTCACTCAGGATGAAAATATTTCTTTTAGGTTCTTGGCAAGCCAAAAGCCTCTTGACATGCTGGCAGTGTGCTGCATCAGGAGCCTGCATGGGTTGACTTCGTGTTCAGATTAAAATGTTTGACAGGAGATCTTGTTCCCAGCTCTAGTCCCAAGGCAGATCTCTTCTAGCCCTTAATATACTCCTGAACTCTGACCTTCAGGTCCTACATAAGGGCAGAGAGCAAGGTCCTTGTCAGTGTCACAGCTGCCTCTCTGCTGCCTGATACTGCACAGCCAAGGTCTCCATCGCCCTGCCTGGCCGGAGTGTGGGAATCTGCCCCAGGGAACCTGCGACGTGCACAGCAAGGAGCTGCCTCTGGATTCCGAATGCTGCTCAGCGAAGAACAGTGTGACACAGACACACGGGGTGGGGTTTGCTTGTTAGCAAGGGCAGGAAGTCGTGGCTGTGTGGATAATACTAAATTGTTGCTTAGAAAGGAGGATCAAGCTTTAAATTTGAGCCTAAGATACTACTTCAAATGACACAACAGGTAGCTAAGGTGCTATGGAAGTTTGGGGGTTGGCTTTTTGGGAATGTGAGCTTCCCTGTGGACCTGAAATCAGTGCCAGGGTAACTCTGCCTCAGAGCGTGACCTTTCTTTTAATTACTTCTATTTTAATCTGTATCAAGTAACTGCGTATTATAAAATTACCCCACTCAACATAAGATAACTTTGTATTAGCAGCAGAAGCTTTTCTCTTTCTTGCCCTGATGCATGACACATCTCCACTGGCTGTTTGGTAAATAACCTTGCTGTCTCATCCCTGCCAAGGGTTGGCCCTTCTCTTTCTCCTTCACCTTCTGAACCTCTGGTGGCTTTTGGTTATGTTGTTTCTTGTCAGCAGGAATGTGCTCCCCATGGCAGCTGTCTTTGCTAAGCTGCTGCTTATGCTGTTGCCTCACCGTGCCTGCCCAGGTTACCTTACAGGTACTGCTGAATGAGATGCTGTGACTGATTGCAGGAGCTGGTGTTAGGTGCTGCCTCTTCATGTTGTGCATTTCTGCACCCACTGGATGGTGAGAGGCTGCTCCAAAGGGCTAGCTGTGTGCCTGAGCTTGCCCAGCCTGAGAGCTATAATTTGGAGCAGAGTGATTAGGGCTTTGGCTTGCAGCAAGGCTGGCATCTCTCTCTACTCTCTGTGTCTTCTGCAGATTTGCACTTCCTCCCCACCTTCTCAATGTGCAGGGTCTGTCACAACAATGTGGATGTCCTGCAAGGGAGGTCCTGCAGGCATGCTGACATCTTTAGCACACCCCTCCTTGTCGTGCTTGCCTGGTGTCCACAACTGGACCATGCTCACCTCCTGAAGTCAGATGTAGGAGCTCGTATACTTTCATGTCAATGCTTCTTTCCAGGACAGTTTTGTATGCAATGCCTGAAATGTTGATAGTAGCAGGTGCAGTGTGCTTCAGAGCAAGAGGCCACAGCTTTGTTCCTCAGGCTGGAAATCCCTCTCCCCAGAGGGAGCCAGCAGCCTGGTTTGCCAGGGCCACTCTGCCAGCAGCTCCCCTGCTTTGTTCCTTTCCCTTGGAGAGCTGATTTTCTCCTACACACTTGCACAATCAGCACTGGCTGCTGCTGCCACCATGCCGCAGCCAGCTGGGCACAAGCAAGGCTTGCCCTGGCAGTAAGAGTCTAACAGTGGCTGGAAAGTGGCCAGGGTGCTAAGAGCCATGCCTGGGGATCTTTAGGTGCTGTAGTTCATATGGGTTTTCTCCGGATACCTTTCTCTAAGATTTCAAGTTAGGAAACTCCCACAGGAATGCTTTGAGCTTCAATACAGTTCCTGATAAATCACTCAGCAAAATCATCAAAATGTATCTTGTAAGCTTTTGGACTTGGTGGCTTAGGGATGTTGCTTGTGGAGCCACAGGGAAAATCCTACTGGCGCTCATGCTGCACTAGCACCAAGGGCCACCTCCAGCCACAGAGGCTGCAGAGTGGAGAAGGTCTTGGCAAACCCTGGTGGAGAAGAGCAGGGAAGAAAAGGGAAGAGTGAGATACCAGCTGAGGTTGTCATGGAGCACTGACTGCTCAGTGTGGAGGATTCACCCTGGAAAAGCTGCATAGTGCAGGGTGTATGGACTATGGCAAAGGACAGTGCACATGGACCTGCAGCGGGCAGGTACTCATTCCTACCACACATGCTTGACCACTGGTCCATGCTTCCTCCCTCTGAGGATGTGAGGATGGCTGCAAGGAGGTAGGGAAGAGATCAGATGCTGACAGAGCAGCTTATGGTGCCCCCAGCTCACACTGACTTGAGGAAAGTAAGCCAAGGCTGGACATCTCTCTAGGGTGGAATGGCCTGGATAAAGGGCGCTGGTTTGAGGGGCTCTCATTTACTCAGAGCTCCAGACACTACCAGAGAGAGCAAGAGAAAATATCAAAGGGGCAAGGCAAGAAACACAGGAGAAAAACAGAAGTAGAAGAGTGGTCAGAGAAGGTAGGAAATTACCTGTCCCAGTAATTCTCTAAGAACTGAGGCCCCAAAATGTTCATAAATGTGGATATTTGCCCAGGATAGTATTTGGGGGGGGAGGGAGGGAATGGGGGGGGGGAACAGGAACAGAAGTTTGCAGAAAATACTGCTCCAGCTCGGGAGGGGCAGCTCTGGAAGGGAACTCTTACTACTCTGCCTTCCTTTAGATACAGCTGATGCTGCTCTCTCATTTGTTTATGGACCACATGTGAACCCAATAAAGATTCCACAGACTCTAAACCACACAGATAACTTCTGGGTCACCTGCTGGTTCCTCACCTCTTGGATTATCATCTGTGGTGCAAGACATTCCACACTGTTCATCTCATGATCTGGGGTCTTGTTCCCACCCTCTTCAGATGTGGCTACATACACAGACATTGGCCCATGAAGAAAAAAACAGTGTGTATGAAGAAACTTCTTTTGGCCATTAGGTCTCTTTGCTTTACCTCACCTGGTCCATGCTTTCCTGTGTCATTTCTGCATCACTGGTGTCTTCTGGTGTTTCTTTGCAGTAAGCTTTGTCCTGCAGAAACTCGGAGACATTCAGGCTCTTGTTGTTGGTAGCTATCACCTCTTTTTCTGGAAGACAGGTTGACAATCCCATGACTCAGTGGAGTCTGTTTCGGGCCTGGGATATTGAGGCTGAACAAAGTCCAGTAGGAGCAACCAGTATTTTGTATATGCATCCATGAAGGCTAATGGAGCTCCCCAGAGGAGCTGATGTGAAGTACCACCTCCAGGTGATGAGCTGGGCAAGAGGAGGGCCTGTGCTGGGCCTGACAGGGCACATCTTTTCATCATAGAATCATAGAATGGTTTAGGTTGGAAGGAACCTCAAAGATCATCCAGTTCCAACCCCCTGCCATAGGCAGGGACACCTCCCACTAGATCAGGACACTCAAGACCTCATCCAGCCTGGCCTTGAACACCTCCAGGGAGGGAGCAGCTACAACGTCCCTGGGCAACCTGTTCCAGTGTCTTGCCACCCTCACTGTGAAGAACTTTCTCCTAACATCCCGTCTAAATCTCCGCTCTGCCAGTTTGAAGCCATTCCCCCTCGTCCTGTAATTACAAGACCTTGTGAACAGTCCCTCCCCAGCCTTCCTGTATGCCCCCTTCAGATACTGGAAGGTTTCTATAAGGTCTCCTATAGAATCATGGCACAACAAAAGTGGGAGGAAAGATGAGCAGAGCTGCAGTGAGAGCAGAGGAATTGCCTTCATCACAGTGCTTTTCTGATGGCAATGTCTAGCACCTGCACGGGGTAGGGGGGTGTGGGGGGCTTTGGGCATACCCCATGTAAAGAAGACAAAATCCCAGTCATTGGGAGAGAGGGGAGGAGGGAAAATAACGTGGGAAGAGGAATCTCCAGAATGAAACATTTCTGCTGAGCTAAATGAAGCAAGGGGAGCAGTGAAGCGAGTGGAACATCTCTCTTAGAACTGCCAGGTAGCGAAGTGCCATCCGCACGAAATCACCGTTGAGACTGGCACCAACTCTCCCTCTTGTGGACGTTCCTCTGTACTTGTGTAGTGTCTGCTCGCTGCCACTGCTGCTGCGTAGCCTCGATCCTCTGACGGTTTTATCACAAGCTAGGATGAGATGGTTGGATGCAATGGTTCATAATAAGTCCTCTACTAAATATACCAGTGAATTAGGCCAGGGGAGTGGTCTGATATGCAGGGCAAACATCTGGAATGTGGTGTTCATCACTTAGCAGATGAAAGGCACATCTCTCTGAAAGTGAAACACCCAAAAGCTGGACCCGTAGTTTCGAAATGGGAAGAGATATGGAATCAAAGACTTCCCATCCTCACCCTGCACTTGTCAGACTGGACAGGACTTCACTTTCCCTCCTCTCTTCTCAAGGTGCTCAGGTCAGGTGGTTTTTTTTTTTTTGGTTTTTTTTTTTGTGTGTGTGTTTGTTTTGTTTGTTTAAGAAAATCCAAGCAAATCTTGCTCGTGTTCCCACCTGAACTTCCACCCAAACTCTGCCCCTGGCCTCAAAGACCCCCTCTTAGCTCAGGTTTTGCCCAGTGGGTGAGACATTTGTAATACCTGGGGGGTTTTCCCACAAAAGGGCTATCTGCTTTTTCTGGTCTATCTGCAGTCTCATTTCTCACTTTTTAGTCTGTGGTCCTAGCGTCATGCCTCACCTGTGTTTTTTAAAAACATCATTTGGACCTTCTCTGCCCTAATAAACACATGAGGTTGGGTCTGGCCAGCACACCTCTCTCTGCTCTCTCTGTGAGATGCAGATATGCAAGAACAGCAGGTAAACAGTGAGCTTTTGCTCAGGAGGATAATAAACCCAGGGTGATTTGGCCCTTGTTGTAAACTTACAGACAGGCAGATAACTAATGCTGAAACCCAGAGAAGGAGCATGGGCTCATGGACTCTTTTACAGCTGCCACACGAGGTGTGATCTCTGCTGCACCTTAAGGGGCAAGAAATAAATGGACCACAGGGTGAGATAAAAAAAGAAAGCTGAGGAGGAGCTTTTAAGGATGGCAGGTAGTGATAAGACTAGGGGTAATGGAACAAAGATAGAAATGGGCAGATTCAGACTGGATGTTAGGAAGAAGTTCTTCACCATGAGGGTGGTAAGACCCTGGAAGGGGTTGCCCAGGGAGGTGGTGGAAGCCCCATCCCTGGAGCTGTTTAAGGCCAGGCTGGATGAGGCTCTGGCTAGCCTGATCTAGCATGAGGTGTCCCTGCCTGTGACAGTGGGGTTGGAACTAGGTGATCCTTGTGGTCCTTTCCAGCCCTGAACTGATTCTATGATTTCCAGGCAGATGCTGCTACAGACCAGCTGGATCTGACCAGCTGAGCCACCAGCACTGGTGTGTTTAGCAGGAAGAGGAAGAACAAAAACCAAACCCATGATGTCTGGGGAACTCACAATTAAAAAGGGACCAGAGATGGGAGCCCTGTGCAGTATAGAGGTCTTTGAGGGTAACAGATATTTTTTTTTTTTTTTTTTTTAATGGGCCATTTGTGAAGACTTAGAGGGTAATTAGCAGGTTTTTGTCTATTCCTGTTGGTTAATCTGTTGCAAGAGTCACCAAGTCAGCAGGTTGGTTTTTTTGCAGTTTGCCCTGTAAGATTGCTGCCATGTCTGAAATATGTTTTGGGGAGGATGTATAAGAGGATTAAACAATTATAAACTCATGCAGAGTTCTGCCTAAGGCTGTTAAACATAAGCATGCAAATCTAACCTTGGAAAGTCCTTTATCTTCAAGTTGCCATGATAGAGTGGGACTGTTCCTGCTTCTTACATCTTTTCCTGAGTATCTGGCTCTAGTGCTGTTGGGGAAAGAGATTAGATGAGCTTCTACCTGTCCATGGATCCTGTGTGTATGTATGTAAGATGCTTACAGGTGAGCTTTCTGAAGGTGCCCGGCCTAGAACATTTGTATGCCCTTGATGCCAAATATCTGAGAGGGCTAGACAGGCCAAGCCTTTGGCAGGAATGCTCAGCATAGGTAAGATCTTTCAGTACTTGGGTGGTTTTGGCCAGTATCAAGCCCCACCACTGTGATAGTCTTGCCATCAGGACCCTAAAGTGGACCAGTCTAAAGATCTGATTGACAGCACAGCAATGAATTGTGAGAATGGTGGTAACGGGGAAGAGATGCAGGATAGAGATCCCATCTCAAATTCAGTGGTGGCCACAAGCACAGCACTCAGGGTGCTCACCACCACCCACTATTGATCTGCTTGAAGAAGACACTGATATTTTGCCACTTCCCCCCCCCCCCCCCCCCCCAGAGGGATCAGATTCCATGCAGGCATTTCCAGTAAGACTGGGGGAGCACAGAAAGCACGACTGGATTAGGAACTACTTAAATTGGTGCTGCTTCTCAGAAGAGAAAGAGACCTGCTTGTTCCTCTCCTCCCTAAAGCAGTGCTCATGGAGAGTGAGACTATTGACTTCGAAAAGGGCCAACTGCATCTGAAAGCAAGAACCTGTTGGAGCTCATTGAAAGGCAAGTGTAAACATCAGTACAAAAGAAAGGTTGATCTTACCTTCCCCACCAGCTCTTATCTTGCAGAAGCTCCATGCTTTCTGGGTAAGAGGCTATTTTGCAAGCAAAGGGAATACAAAGTGGTGTCTATTTCCTCATCTCTCACGCCATGAGTCTCAGGCCCTAATTTGTGTGTGCTGTGCCACCAGTCAGACACACTGCCTGGGGTTTTGGAGGAAGGCTTGATGAGTGCTGCTTTCACAAGCAATACCTATATAAGTAGCTTTGCCTTCCCCACTGTCAGCCTGTGTCAGTCTGGCTGTGTGACAAACCAGACTGCAGAACTGATCTGGTTTCAAAAAAACTTAACAAGAGATAAATGCAGTTACTTTAAACTTAGACCAGTTGCTTGATCCAGTTTATTTCAAGCCCTCATACTGAGCTAGAGTGGAGAAGGCACTGCTGGGATTGCCTCCAAATCCAACCTGTGAACGTGGCACAGCCTCATATTAAGTGCTGGTGCCTTGGGTCTACTTGCCTACCTGTTGGGGTTGAACAAGGCTGTATCACCCAATTTCACCATGCAGCAATGGGCTTTCTCACCTGTTTTTTAAGGGAAGCTGAGAGCCCACAGATGAGCTGTGGCCTGGTTAATTCCTCTTCCTTAAGGAACAGCTCCGATGGGAAGAAGTTGTCATTGTTGGGAGAGTTTAATCAGCAGACAGGCACTGCCAGCTCACTGTAGACTCTGGACATGTGTTTACATGTGTCCTAAGGATGGGTGGGCTGCAGAAAAGGTGCTCGTTTGCATGATGGCTCAGCTCTGCCACCTCTGGTGCTGCTGTCACTCTGGCCTTGGCTGTGCTGCAGTTACTGCTGTCTTTGCAGGCACATCTGTGCCACTTCTAATGCACTCAGCCATGGCCAAAGTGCAGGGCAAGTCACCGTGCAAGGTGCCCTTTTCACCCATACTCCCAAGGCACTGGGAGGAGGGGTTGAGGACCCTCTGGCATTATGCATGGTGTGGGAGAAGTCACCCTTTCCAATTGCCTGAATTTCAGTCTAACTTGATCATGAAGGCCATGGTGGTGTTAGGTTGACCTCGATGGTCTTAGAGGTCTTTTGCAACTGAAACAATGCTATGATTCTATGAAATTCCAGCCTCAGCCATGCTGCAAGCATCTCTGTTACACCCTCCTGCATGCAGCTCTGAGCTACAGAGCTCAGGCTGTCAGGCAGAGATACAATACTGCCTGCATGCTGACTGACTGGGACTTTTGGTTTTGCCCATATGTGATTTTTTTTTGTGTTTTGTGCCTTTCCAGCTGTCCTTTGGCTTTTCCAATTGTCTCTTGTTGGGCTCTAGTTAGAGTATTATGGTGGTGAGGGATAAGGGAGGAATCCCCCTCTTGCTTTATTATTTCAGTAAGCAGCACACAAATCCCTGTGTGTCATTACAGTGTTATGAAGCTTAATCCAGCTGGAGGGACTACTGTATGCCACACTTCCTTCATGTCTTCCCACTGACTCCTAGAGATCTCTAGGGTCTTGCTGGTATAATCTGTGTTCTTAGCTCAAAAAAAAAACTTCCTCCCTTTGCTCCTGGGATGGGTAGGGCTTTAAAATCTGCCTGTTGTTTTCTAATCATACTCTTCCTTCCTTTAACTGCACTCACAGTTTCCCACAGAAATCTACAGTCCTTTCCTGTTCTCTTTCCCCAGTCCTTCAGAGTTTTGCATCCCTAGAGAGAGCTCACGCAGACCCAGAAGCTTCTGTATTGGAGCCTAAATATTCTGGTTGTGGACTGCCTTCCTGCTTTTCTCCTTATTCTCCTACTGAATCCAAGTGCTGGTCTGCAATGTGCCCTGCTTAGCCCAAATAAATGCTTCGTCCAGGTGCTGTGCAGTGTCACGTAGTGAGGTGCTTCAATGACTTCGTGGTTGCTGTGGGTCACTCCTGTGTTATCCTGTGCACCTCCTTGAAAGTGACTGAGTCATAAAGTGTCTGGCCGATAATCACCCAAGGCTGGATCCTGTCAGCACTGAAGTGAAAGTAAGCTAATTCTGACTTTATGGCACAGAGCATGGTCTCCGAAAGAATCCATGCTGAGATACTGATAAGTACATCGCAAAACTGCAAGCTCACAGCCCAGACCTTGTCCTGATGCTGAAATTGCCTTCTCCTAATCTTTCCTCTTCCTTTAAAGCAAGCGACTCAGGTCACCTCTCAGCTGCTGAAATCTGTCAGCGTACGAGAGGCCTTGCCTGCAAACGCTGCTAAGAATAGTGTTTGAGAGCGAGTGCAAGGGAGGAGAGAGGCTGGAAGGTATTTGGCCACTGCCACCGGCAGTGAGACTCCACCTCGTTTCCCGCAAGAGGCGGCGCTGTGCAGTGCATGCAGCTTCCTACCCTGCTCTTACCCACAGCCTTCCAGGCCACTCAGTGCCGAGGTCAACGGCACAGCTGCAGAAACCACAGTGCTCTTGTGTCGCTCTGGCTATAGGAGCCTGTTACTGCTGCCCCTGCCTCTCTGGCTAACGGTGTCGTTGAGCGCAGGCTCTCACCTGCCTCTCCTCTTGCACCGAGCTGCAGCTCTTGCACCTTGCTGCAGGCTGCAGCGCAGCTGAGTGTACCAGCAGAATGCCATAGAAACGGCGGCCGCCTGACGGAGGGCCCTTCCCTGGGCATTATGCAATTGGTAATTATGTAAGCTGGTGTTATATAATGCTCCCGGCATTTGCAGAGCCCCGGCCTCCCCTGACGGCTCCCCTGGCACAGCAGTGTGTGTGGCATGCTTGTGGCGTGCCATGCCACAACCCACAGTCACGGCACTGCTGGGGCTGCTGCTGCCACTGCTCCCAGCCACGGGACCCTTGGCTGCTCTCGGTGGGGGGAAAGACTCATCTAAATAAACCCAAACAAACAACCAAAAAAACCCCCACCCACCCAAAACTGCTCAAAAAGTCCATTCCTCTGACTTGTTTTGCTGTGTAAACACACAACATGGTTTGGATTGTTTCTTGAGGAAAATGGAGTGGGTTTCAGAGCAGCAGAATTTACTTCATGAACTTATCATAGAATCACAGAATCATAGAATGGTTTAGGTTGGAAGAGACCTCAAAGATAGAATCATAGAATCATAGAATCATAGAATGGTCTAGGTTGGAAGAGACCTCAAAGATCATCCAGTTCCAACCCTCCTGTGCCATAGGCAGGGACACCTCCCACTAGATCAGGACGCTCAAGACCTCATCCAGCCTGGCCTTGAACACCTCCAGGGAGGGAGCAGCTACAACCTCCCTGGAACTTTCAGAACCACAGAATTAACCAGGTTGCAAAAGACTTCTAGGATCATCGAGTCCAACCTACCACCTAACCCTTCTAATTAACTAAACCATGGCACGAAGTGCCTCATCCAGCCTCCTCTTTAAACACCTCCAGGGAGGGTGACTTTGCAACCTCCTGGGGCAGCCCATTCCAAAGGGCAATCACTCTTTCTGTGTAGAACTTCTTCCTTACTTTAAATGAAAGAAATCTATGATTTATGCTAGTGCCTTTTCCTCGGGTACACATCTCCCCTCAGCAGGTTTGGCTGCTGAGAAGACAGGACTAGAAACCTGTTGGTGAGTTGTTATAATGACTGCCGAGGCAGTGCTGGGGACTGCTGGGCTCTCTGGTGTTCACTTTACAGGCCAAGGTTGGATTCCTTTCACAACAACAATACTCTTAAGAAAAAAAAAAATAAAATAAAAGAAGAACTTGGCCAAACCAACTTGGAGCTGGTCCCTCCCTGTGCCCGGTCCTGTGAATCCTGCTGTGCCCCACATTAATCAGCACCAAACAGCTGGTGTTTCTAAAACCATACCCAAAAGCCAGTCCTTGCTCTTTCACTGGCGTGTCTGTAGGCTCAAGCAAGTCATGGACCTTCTTTGATCCCTCAGAAATGGGGAAAACAAGTTGCAATGTAATTTTTGGAATTGGAACATGGTCTAAATTAATTTACACCTGTAGAAAAGCGTGACCTCTGTTGAGGGAGGCGCAAGAGAAAGGTCAGACTGCAGCCACCATTTTGCCAGAAGTGCCTCATCCTCTGCCTGCTGGACCTTTCCTGAGCATCTTTTGGAACATTTTTTGGTAGAAGCTTCACGAAGCTCCCAGGATAGTGTTCCTCCTTGGCAGTAACCCGAGGCTCAGCTGTGGTTCTGTTGCTGTCCCATGGGATCTTACTCTGCCCTAGTCCCACCACCCCAGCCCTCTCCAGTGCTCAAGGCTGGCGGGAAGGCACAGCATCATCCCTGTGCCCGAGACCTGCCCCAAGGCTGGGTACAAAGCCACCCAGGCAATCTGAAGTCCTGCCACCCCCAACACAGGCCCTTCCTGAGGAAACCAGACCGAAACAAGTCCCAGCACCAAAACCAAGTCCCTCACACGAGTTCCGCCTCCTGCCACCCGACCACGGCCAGAGCCCTGTGATGCTGCTGGCGCTGGGACGCCGCAGTCCTGCGTGCCCTGGGACCGCTCTCCTGCCTCTGAAATATGAGTGCTAGACGTCGGCCACCTCCCGAGCCTGCGAATGCCAGGCAGGGGTTTGGGCGCAGCCTGCGATCCCCGCGGCTTTGTCGCCCGCGGCCACTAGATGGTAGCAAGGCCTGACCGACGCAGCCGAACTGCTGCGGCGCCTCCTGCCCGGCCGGCGGAGCTCCTGCCGCCTGCCTGCGCCGGGGGCATTGCAACCAGCGGCAGCGGCCTCGGCGCGCCCGCGGTGCACCCCAGAACGTGGCCCAAATCGCTAACCAGGCGTCTGATGCTCTTTCAGCGGGAGTGCGGCAGGCGGGCTGGGGAGTCCTTTGAAACGGGGTGTGAATCGCCTGCTGCTTCTGAAGGTGCGGGGCGGGGGGGAGCAGCTCTTGTTTTGGGGCTGTGTAGGTTAGCGAGGTGATTGTGCAAGTGTCAGATTTTGCCCGAGATCGGGAGAGGAGAGGAGAAGCCCGTAGATGCGAAACGATTTTGTCCTTCTCACAGCAGCAGGGCCGAGGGGCAGTCTGGTGCGCTATGAAGTTTTCAGTATTTCTGCAGACGAGTTTGTTTAAGCCTGTGGTGGTTTAGCAGTTATCTGCCCACCCCCCCCCACACGCTTTGAAATAACCCAGGCTAGGACTCAGCTGGCTGGAAGTTAATAACCGAAGCTTTGTACAATATACAAGCAGATATTGACAATGTATAACAGATATATACAGTAAAAAGGTAATACAGAAACACCACACTCCTCCCAGAGATCAATATCCCTAAGAGGAGTCTCTAACCACCCCTCTCACCTTCCCCAGTCTTATCTCACCATCTTTTGATTCAGTAGATAGGCAAAGGTAGATCAGCCAGGGGGGTTAGCAGCAAAAAAAAGAAGTTAGTGGAATTATTTAGATTCAGCTACAAAAGGAGACAGCCAGGCAGGAGCAGCCACAGCCCAGATTGGCCTGAAACCATCTGACTTATCTATATTTGGGTTATAAATCTTAAAACATTTTTTTTTTCTTTCTCAGTAAAGCTATGAGTGAAGTAGCATCATCAGTGCTTTCCCCTCTCAGCCTATAGTCTAATTTCTCATTCAAATCCTTCAATTAATTCAAACCAGCACAAAGCTCTAGAGAGAAGAGCTTATGATTTAATTTCATTACTAATACTTTTGTTTAAAAAAACAAAACAAAACCAAAAAACCAGAATCCCATTCTCTTTTTAAGCCTTCTGACTATTTAACATTAATGTCCATACCAGGCTTGTTGGCTTCACAGCCCAGGGGAAATATACAGAGAGTGGAAAGCAGACCAGCTTCAAACAAAGTTATTATGGCAACTGAGTAGTTTCAGCCTGGAGAATGTGACAGAGCTCAGTGCATAAGCAACAGTCTCTCATGCACCAGGAACACATTTCTGCTCTGTCTGAAGTGTGTGTAAAACTATAAGGTGCAAATGCTTTTGCTGCTCAAAGTGCTTATGGAGTGAGGCTGCAGGTATGTGACCTCTTTCCTGTCATCCTTGTGCTGTGGAGCTAGAGAGGTCTTAAGCTCTCTTCTATCAGTTTAACTCAGCTTGGGTTATTGGTAGCAGCTTGGCATTTACATGGGTGAACCAGGCTGAAATCTTAGTCTTGTGGTGTTTAGGATGTGGGTCTTTGGATGTGAACTAGTGTATAGAGGAGAGAAAAGGGGAGGACTTCAGGGTCACAGGTTGATTTGGCTGACAGAGCCTTGCAACATCTAACAGACAAAATTTCCTTACTTCTAGATTTAACATCAGCTCCACTCCATAGCTCCACTTGGCTTTTGCCACCGTTCTTACCCAAACCATTTCCTTTATTAAAACTGTGTGAAGGATGTGAAGCTTTCTGCCTCTGTACTCCTCACTCTCTGATCACCCCTGTATGTGGGCACTTCTGTCCCCTTGCAAGGCTGGAGCAGAGACACTATTCCTGTTCTGCAGAGAGTAGATGGGTGCAGAGGCAGCAATGAACTTCAGGTCCTGCAGCACTGCAGTGGGGGCTGTTAAGTAGCATGCTCTTCTCCTCACCCCTAAGGTAGAAGTCTTCAGTCCTTGGTTGAGTTTTCTTGCCTGCTGGGGCTTGTGGTGTGTGTCCCTTTGGAAATTAAAGGTAGGTGCATGCTTCAAGACAACAGTGCTAGCTGGGCTTTGTTAATGGGCTGTGATCTGACTGCAGTCACCCCTTGGAGGGGACCCTGCTGGTGTACCAGGCTGCTATCAGTCCTGACAGGCCTGGAGCAGAGGGGCTGGGAGGTGTCCCAAAGTGTACCCGTGTTGTTTGTCATCCCAGTGGTTTTTCCTCCCAGCACTCATACTTGGCTTGCCAGAGGCAGCTGGAGACCTAAACCACTGGCTGGGTGCATGTTTAGTGAAGCTCTGCTCTGTCCTTATGCCTCTGGCCTGCTGAAAATTACCCTCCTGTCTCAGCTATACATCTGTTGGCTCCAACGTCATGGTGCAGCCAGTGGCTGATCCTGGATGTTCTCCAGAGAGTCAGGCAGAAGGATTCCAGCAGGCAGGTGTGGAGTAACTGGCTCTGTTATAGCTTTTATCCTCTTTCTCCCTCCTGCAGGGGCTGGGGAGATGACAGGTCCACTTTGAACATCATTAGCTCTTAAGGACATGTCTCCTCTAACACCCTGCTCTTCTCTATTACTAAATGGCATGTGTCATCCCAGAGGAAAAAGAGAGTGAAATCAGCACAGGAAGGGCTTTTGTAGCTGTGGAGCTGATGCTAGCGGCTGCCCCGGCTTTTTTCTCCTGCCTGCCCTTGGCAGGCCAGGGGAGAGAGGCGTGTCAGCCTTGCAGATGACAGTACTCTTCAGGAATCTCCTGCCATAAAGCTTGACACTGTCCTGGGTCCTTGGGAACCTGGAACAGGCTCCTGGCACTGTGTTTCAGCAGTGCCCTTTCTGTCTGGAGCAGGATATGTGCCAGACCAATACGAAAAGCAGCAATGATGCCATCAGTGGCACCCACAATAGCACCTGACCCAAAATAGCTTCCTAGAAAAAAAATAGGGAGGCTGATTAGGTTAGACAAGCTTGAAACAGAGCAAGACGTCCAGCTGACGATTAACAGGTGTAGGCCTGTGAGCAGGGCTTATAAATCCCACGGGTGAGCTCTCCAGCCACCTTCTGGGGAAAGGCAAACGGCTGCCGGGAGCGCTCAGGATCTGCCTTCAGGGAACCATGGGGCTCAGTGATCAGGAGTGGCAGCATGTCCTGACCATCTGGGGAAAGGTGGAGTCTGACATTGCCGGCCATGGGCATGAAGTTTTGATGAGGTAGGCAAGAAGCTTTGGTCCTAAGAGTAAAGCTGAGAGCTTTTGGTGAGAGACCAGGGAAGGTGAATATTTAGCGTGGGGGCTTCTCTTCGGCACTGTTTGTTTCAACAGGCTGCCCCTTTGCTGCAGGGTGGTGGTTTTCCCATTGCTATGGTTTCTGGGTTAAAAATTGCTCACTATGTGAAGTGGCTGTGCTTTTGTCTCTCCATCTGTCTATGGGTGCAGGAGCAGGCCAGTGCTGCTTTCAAAAGATGGTGGGACTTTGTCACTCCCTCTGCTTCTGCTGACAAAGCTCTGCTGTGGAGTCTCCACTGGCCAAGCACCATGGTGAGAAATGCTGGGGCAAACTGTGTGTCTTGGGCCTTTAGATGCTCTGCAGCAGGGAAGGAAGGATGTGGGGAGGTAGGGAAGGAGAAATCACCTCTGGGACAATTTTTCTATTTCAGTAAAATCTCAGTATTTCAATAGCTGAGTGTTTTCCTCTCCTCACCTTAGTCTCACCTGGCAGACTCCTGTCCATCTGCTTTTTGGGCTAAAGATCTGTGTGGTAATACTCATCTTCTAATGGTGAATTTGAGACCTGAGTGTGAAGTGAGACACATCCTTCCCTCTGCTTTGCTTCTCCATGATTCTGGTGTCAAAGTGGGAGGTGGGAAGAGGACACTCTCCGCACCATGCTGTCCTTGCAGTCCTGGTCTCCCGAGAGGGAAGCATCTCAGATGCCATCAGGAAGCCAGAGAAATTAAATCTGGAAAGGATCTCAGGGCTGTGCAGTGGGAAATAACACTGGGTGGACGCTGGAGCCTAGCCTGTCCTTCAAGACCATCAGGGATGGAGACTTCCAGGAGAATATCTCCAGATCCCCCTCCCAGCCTGTGTGCAGTATGATCTGCTGGAAGGCTATGGACACTGAAGAGAGCAGTGGGGATAGGCGACTCACTTGGGTTTTTTTACTGCCTAAGCACAGCTGAAGAAAAGACCCACACCACCAGGCAAATCCACTGAAAAGCTTTGAAAAGCTTTTCCAATGATGACTCCAAGCAGGAGGCTGTTGTATTTGCCTTTTTAATCATGGCACAGTTCAGCTGCTGTTTGAAGGAAGAGAGATGTGGGGGCAGCTGGGTGGCAGCTCCCCGCTCATGCGTTCCAGAGGAGGCATGCTGGAGGACTATTAGGAACCTGAGCCCTCCCCACAAGCGAGGTGGGTCCTTTGGCTGTAGGACAGTAAAAACACTTTTCAGTTGACAAGATAATCCCATTTTTCTTACAGATATCAGAGGACAAAGCATGGCATTAAAAAATCTAGTTGATGCCCCTGTCCACTGGGACTTTGCCTTCCCCAGCCAACCCTTGCCATTTCTTGTTCCTTCAAGGGGTTTCTGAGGGAGGACAGAGATGAGGGAAGCCTAGGAGCTCTTACTTTAGACATGTGTCTGCAGGTGCATTGCTTTAGACTTCTTAGGCAAGTCTCAAATCCTGGGAATATGTTTAGAAAAATGTTGGTTGAATTGGATATTTTCCAGAGGAAGCAAACAAGCACTCCTCAGGTATTCAAGACTCTCAGGAGTATATCATCTTTGGAAGATATGATCTGGCAGACATCATTTAGCCACAGATGCAGTGGAGGGAGATTTTTAGAAATAACTCTGTATCATTTCAAGCTCCAAAGCTTTTCATATCTCTGGGTAGGACACAACCTGTGTACAGAAGCCCTTTGGAGACCTTTGAACGAGCAAAGGCTGGTCACATCTATAGGATATTTTTGCTGCAGAATAGCTTGTGCTTTGCTTGTGCTTTCCATGTGCTTGTAGTAACCCATACTTAAATCATAGAGTGGAGAGTGTGGCCCTCATGGCAACATACTCAGGGCAAATGACCAGTTCTAGATGGGATATAACCCTTGGGAGTCTCAGCACCAGCACTCTTGTGAGGGCAGATTACAGCTGTGCAATTACTGTACCATTGAGAGGGAAGCTGAGGCCCTGGAGTGGAGCTCCAAACACTACTGCAAGTAACCTGGGTGAACCACTTCACAGGTATGAGCTGTGTGTGGGGCCCTGGATGTAAAGACAGGCACTGCTTTTGCTGGTGCTTCAAGCAGCTGGAATGTGCTCCTCAGAGAGTGTGATACCTGAAAAGAAACTCATGCAAGGGCGCTGATGTCTTTCAACACTTAATTATTAAACTACTCCTAATAATCAGGACAGGCAGTATCTCCTTTTCATCTCAACTTCTTAACAGTGGCAAGGGAAAGACTGAAATTCTTGCTGGTTTGGTTGTCAGTGGTATCTGCCCCCCACCTCCTAGGAAATGCAGCAGGGAAGAAGCAGTGGGAATGACACTTTCCCGTCTTTTAGCCACTCTTCCCTCTTACTGATTCCATTTCCATTTCAGGATCATAGTGCCTGTGTATAGCACTGCGTGGCATGGCAACAGCATGCCTGAAGGCCCAACACTCTTGTTACCCACTTGCTCCCAAGGGCTCTGAAGTGCCATAGCTCCTGATGGAGGAATCATGCTGCTGGCAGCTGAGTTGAAGGGTGGGGGAAAAAAGAACTAAACTCCTCCATGTCTACAGTCAGAGAGTGGAACCACAGTGACTTATTCCATCCAGCATCAGGCTGGTTTGGGTGTGGGCTGCTCCTTTTTTTCTTTTTTAATTTATTTTTTTTTTAACATATGAGAAGCCTCTGGAACACTCATTCCTTGATCAGTGGAAAGATAGGCTAGAAAAGAAGGTCCTGGTGAGAGCCAGGGGTTTACAGGTTGGCTCCCCAGCAGTAGTAAGTCAATGAAGACAAGTGGGTTTATTTGGTTTTGGTTTTTCTTCAGGTGAATGTAAGAAATCACCTCTTTGTACCAGGATGAGCCTTGGATCTTGTCTCAGTCTTAATACAGTTGACATAAACCAGGGGACTGGTGCTAAAGAGTTAGCAGAGCTATGTAAACAAAATATGGATGCTTGCTCTCTTGCTTTAGTTGGACATGTTCAAGGCATTGTTTCTGTCACAGCTGGGGCAGTGGAAAGGGGCAGTGATGATGTTAGGATGCATGTAAGAGGATAGGATTAAAGTTGGTGCAACACTCAAGGGAGCTATGTCAGGAGCTTCTGCTCTGCAAAGGCAAGAGGCATTTTATAATTTGCTAATGATAGAAATTAGCCTGCACAAAATCAATAGAAAGGAAACTCCTGTGCAGTGATTGTTGTCAGGTTGTGGAACAGTCTACCTAAAGAAGGATAAAAAACACTTAAACCGGATTCAGAGCAGGACTAGGTGCTTGCCTACATGCTAAAAGGAGTGGTTATGAATGGTGGTAGTTTGGAAAGGATCTAAAGTGTCAGTGTTCTCAGGTTAAGGTAGCCTCTACTAGCAGGGACTAAGAGGCTTCTTTGGGGAGTGAAGCAGGTTGTCATACCTTCTTCGCCTGCCCATACACTGTGAAATACTTGGAGCACATGGACCTCAGCTCTGGTCTGGATGAGAGCTCTTTCAAGTCTCACAAGTCCCTCTGCATTTGTCCACAGACTCTTTAAGGACCACCCTGAGACCCTGGATCGCTTTGAAAAGTTCAAAGGCCTGAAGACCCCTGATCAGATGAAGGGTTCTGAAGACTTGAAGAAACATGGGGCTACTGTCCTTACCCAACTGGGCAAAATCCTGAAGCAGAAGGGTAATCATGAGGCAGAGCTGAAGCCCCTGGCTCAAACCCATGCGACCAAGCATAAAATCCCTGTCAAATATCTGGAGGTATGTAAAAAGGCAGGGAATTTTGGTATCTGATGTGCAGTGAATGTGTGCAAGACAGCTATGTGTGACTTTCACAGTTTTTATTTGTGATGGCTAGTTAGACCAGTGAGCTGTCTCTCAACTCTCAGATCTCTCTGTGCAGGCAGAAGGAGGCAGAGAAATGGCTTATGGTATGTGATTTGTATGTAAATATCCAAGTTTACATTTCCCATTCCAAACACCACATCCAGTCTGAGCAACCCTTGACAATAACCAGCCCACGCAGCCTCTGCATGCCTAAGAAACTACATTACATAAGAACTGTCAGTGGCTGGACACAAGGGACATACAATTTAGAATAAGCCCTGGGGGATCCATTGGAGACTGAGACCCACAAAACTGAGTGCTGGACAAATAAAGGACACGAATTTTCAGCTTTGATGGATGAGGTGGACAAAGAGTGGGATGTGCCATAGTCTACTCAAGGTCATGAAGCAGATCAGCGTCAGAGCCAGGAATAGAGCCCAGTTCTTCTGCCCAGCCCAGGCTCTGTACATGTTAGACCTTGCTGTCTCTCCAGAGACTGTGAGAAGGGCTACTGAATTAGCTCGGAGATATTTCCGGGCTCTGCAACCTATTTCTCAGTCTGGCTTTTCTGAAAATAAACTTTGAGTGTCCCTTCAGTTTTCCTTTCTCTCTTTCCTTCCTCACAGTTCATTTCTGAAGTCATTATCAAGGTCATTGCTGAAAAACACGCTGCAGACTTTGGGGCTGATTCCCAGGCTGCAATGAAGAAGGCGCTGGAGCTGTTCCGAAACGATATGGCCAGCAAGTACAAGGAGTTCGGTTTCCAGGGTTAGCACACACGCACAGAAGAGCATCACGATGGAGGCCTGCCCATGCATCTTAGGGTAGCTTCCCCAGCACTGTTTTGGACTTCTCGTAATTGGCTGTCCAAGATGTGTGGGAAAGCTTTGATGAGAGGCCAAGAGTCACTCCAGGCAGCATAGAGGCACTCAGAGCGAAATCCCTGACAAACCGTTGTTTCCTGGCTTTGTGTATACAACAGAAATAATCTGCTTTATAGGAAAAATAAAAGAGTTACCTGTGAGCTTCTGCCTATCCTATCCCCTTTTTATTTCTTCCGCCCTCAAACTCAGTCTCATCTGAGAGGCAAATGGAATGGCCAGAGATGAAGGGATATGGAGGAACAAGGACAATGTTGAGGAGTGTGGTGAACGGGAGAGTGAAGGGACGGACTCAGATGGTATGAAAGGGATGTCAGGATGGGGAGCAGGAGCACAGCACCCTATTCCTCCAGTCGGTGTGACTGTTCCTGTGGAGAGCTTCCAGTACAGAATTACCTTGCTCTGTGAGGGTGAACACAGCCAGTCACTAGGATCTGCCAGCTCAGAAACTTTGGCAAAAAACTCACATCAGCGAAACTATATAGAGAAGCGCTTCCTGTTATCTGTAGCTTTCTGTAGCCACCGCTACGCACCTGAAGTTCTGTTACACTGGGAAGTGAAGTATGTGTGCCTCAGAAAATAAAAATACATGCACCAATGTCCTGTGTTTGCTCCTGGCTTTACAGGCACCCCAGCGAGAAGTGAGGGAGATGGAAAAAGCAGAAGGGTGTTTTGAATCCTGCGGTCAGTCGATGCAGCATGCGGCATCTGTCTCAACCAGGGGCGCTGGGGTACTCGGATGTCACCATAGGGTTATGGCCTGGTTATCAGACTTCACAGTGTAAAACAGCAGCCTAGACTCAGTGCCCTAGATCTGAGAGAAGCAGTCCCTGAGTAAAAGCCATGGCCACTGCTATGCTGGGTGAATGTGGTGAGAGGAGACCCTTTGCTCTTTTTATGAGGAGGTAGCATGTGCCTTGGGTCTCGGTGCATTGCTCCCTCCAGGCAATGGAGAGCAGGGCTGATGAGCCCAGCAGGGAGTTTGCAACGGCAGCCTGTGCTCTTAAGACTGAATCTTTAGTCTCTGTACTGTTTTGCATTTTTGTTGAAGTGTCTGTGCAGTGCATGCTGTGCTGTTTGCAGATGTTCTGTGGAGCAGCATAAGGGACAGACACAGCAGCAAGGTGCCTATCTCTGCCTGTTGCCCTCTCCCCATCCTGGTGCCACAGCGAGGTAGAATTGACTTAAGAGAGGCTAAAAGCCATGTAGTCAGAAATGATTGGAGCCTGAAGAGGGTTTTCTGGGTGCAAAGTCTTGACCTGACATCTGGGTTCACAGTGGCTACATGACCCTTTGTGAATTGTGCAGCTTTTCTGGCTGGACCTACTCAAAGGGGCAATTAGTACCCTACAGGGAGTACTCATTCCATCTTCTTCCTTCATCCCCATCATCTAGCTCAGGGCCCCAGCAGTGGGGTGCTTCAGTCTCTTCTGGAGTAAGTACTCAGGCTGTCTGTGCCAAGAAAGCAAGGTGGATGAACAGCCTTGTATATTCACACAGGGTCTAGAGCATTCATGGCAGAGGCACAGTTTGGCACAGCAGTGGGGTGCTACAGGGGAGGAATATATGGAGTCACCCTGACTGCTTTTTTTCTCTTACGGAGTTGCTTTATCTCACAGCAATAGTGTGAGGGCAGGCGTGAGAAGGAAAAGCAGGGGTTCTGTGTTAGGAGCTGCTATCAGGATCTGGTTTAAAGCGTACCCTGCCACACTGTGTGCAGTGGAAACGGAGGAGGAGACACCAGCTCTCTTAAAAATCAGTTCTGAACCATTGTGATCTGCTGTGTCTTTGGTCAGGGCAAAGGCCGCAAAATTTGTCTCTGGAAGGAGAGGAATTAATTCCTTCCCAGAAACGAGTGTCTCTGATTTCCTGTGCTTTACAAATCCTCACTTTACCTCTGGGAACTTGCTTGGGGTTTCAGCCTTTCAGAGCCAGTCACAAAAGCATATGCTGTCACCTAGATGAAGTTACAGCCAGGTGGTCCCTGGCTTAGGGAACGTCTGACTCTAGTCTGGTGTGTCTGACTTTGCAGGGAGGGCAACCTATTTAATTAAGGTCTAGGATTGCCTATCCAGCACAATAAGATTTCCTGCCAGTGATAACAGGCTCTACTTTGGGATTAAAAGGTCTGCTACAGCAGCTGCCACTGTCGCTCTGAGCAGAACCTGAGTCACATCTAGATATTTTTATGTAGAGCAGTGTTGTGGAGGAGGGAGAGTTTGTACTGCATGTTGTGCCTGGCTACTTGTTATTAGCTACCTGGAATACACGTGACCTTTAACCCTGTCTTAGCCCACTGTGTCAGTGTACTTGGGACCATCCTTAAATCTGTGCTGGCCAGATGTGGGGCCTGATGTGGCGTTTTTGGTTGTGCTGCCTATGGCCCAGGGAAGATTCAGAGATTCATGGAAGAGCAGGTTGGAAGGAACCTCGAGGGTCACCTAGTTCAACCTTTCAGGGTAACAATATAGTTTAAATGAGCTGGGCCAGCACCCTCTCAAGTCAGGCCTTGAAACTGTCTAATGTAGAGGAATCCACCACCTCCCTTGGGAGTTTATTCCAGTGTCTGATAGTTTGAATGATGAAATCTCTTTTTCCTGGCAACCAGTCTAAATGCCTCCAGTAGCAACTTGTACCCATTACTCCTTGTCTTTAAGTGCACAAGCTGAGATGAGCCAGCAAGTTCAGATACCAGTAACAGTGGAGCTATCTGCAGTAGGTTCACTGTATTGGGATGCCTGTGGGGAAATCCACGTGCCTGCAACTTTGCTGCTCTGGGAACTGAGCATGCCCTTGACTACAGAGCTGACACACTGTACAGATATATGCAAATCCCATGCAGTGAGCCTATAAAGCTCCTGCAGCAGCCCTGCAGCAGGGGAAGTGTCTTACGGGAAAGTGGATGGTGGTGAAAGGAATTTTCAGCTCCATACTATATTGATTTCACATCTTTGTTGGAGTCACCTTTCCCACTGTGCTACTAGCACACGTAGCTTTTCTGATTCATGTATGGGACAAAGTCCCTTAGCAGAGATAAACAATATCAGCATAAGCCCAGAAATTTTCCTGCTTTCTTTCCAGGAATAGCTTATGTAAGGAGGATGGGTCCCAGGGGCTTGTGCCCAGCCCTACTCCCCGTTAGCACTATTTGGTGTCACATACATGGTCCTGGTCACACGATGGGATGTAGATTGCGTGGCTGCCAGCCTCCTTGCTCCAGCACGTACACACTGACTTCTGCCAGATCAGGCTTATGCCTGTCCTATGCTTTCCATGCACTCCCACAATTTTTTCATGCTAATGATGCTATCTCTAGCAGCAAATGGTATATCCACCTGCATCCTGCCTTATGCTGAAAAATATCTTTGCTGCTTTGCACTTGACATATTATTCTTCTCCCACTGCCATGGTTTCCCTTGCATGGCAGAGCTCCCCATGACTCCGAGTAATTGACCTGGCTGCATTTTCTTGGCCTTTGGTGTCAGATGTCAGTGACTCATCAGGATCTCAGACATGGGGAGCAGGCCCTTGCTTCCCAAGTCCTGTGCAAGTGAACAAGTCAGCCCCTGCCAGTATGCAACAATACTGCAGGCTGTGCTGCCTGTGTCCCTTCTGCTTGCTGATCCTGCCTGGCTGCAATGCACCTGCCAAGGTCAAGTGGCATCAAGTGATGGGGACCATACTAATAATTCTGTGATCTGTCTCCTGGTCACCTCAGAGGGAGAAAAGGATGGGGCTCCAGTGACTAATTATGTTTTTTAGCACATTAGCATGAAGCTTCTGACATTCTTCATGTTTTTAGGTCCCTGTGGGGCTGATGTTAGGAAAAGGCAGGGAAGTTTCCAGTCCAAATACAGTCACTGAACAGATATGTCTGGTTTCTGGGTGTTGAAGCACAGACAGTGCCCGAAAGATGTAATGTCTATATGACAGTGTAATTTTATAAGGAGTCTCAAATGCTCACCTTTACCACATGATTTCAGATGTGGATTATTTTTGTCACAATCTCTATGTTTTCTACCACCTGGACAAAACCCATCCTGCCACCAAGGAAAAGAAACCAGAGGTGGAGCCAGGTGTCTCATTCATGGAGACTGTGTTGCTCATGATGTTTACTTCCAAAGGTGCATAGCATCAGAACATCAGAACATGTGCTCTTCCTTCCTGGACTCGATTCCTCTCAGGTCCACTCAAGGCAGCCTCTTTGCTTGATCAGGCTGTGTAGGGCTTAACATCCAGAGTCTGCTGCTCCTCAGACTGGGCACACATATATGGTTATCCACACACAAAGCATTAGATTCACAACACAAATCACTAGCAAAGCCCCTCTCTGTCCAAATCCTTCATATTCAAATGTGCTTGTGTGCTGGCTCTTCATTTGGAAGGATTATATGTATTCATTCTCGCACTATATTTCAATGTAGCATGACTGTGAAAACAAATTTTGCTAAGATCTAACCAAGCTAGGCCAGACTGTGCAAGGATGTGGCACCTGGAGGTTGCTGGTAGGTTGGGGGCTGTTAAATTTTATGAAAGTGTGCTGGCAAGGAAGTTACCTGGAACTACAGTAAGCAAGAAGAGGAATCCCAATCGGCCTCTTTTATCCAACAGTCTGATAAAATGAGCATTTATGAACAGGACAGAGTCACAACAATGCAGCCTCCTTGACTAGCACAAATGCTTCCCTCCCTGGTGATAGTAGGCACAACAAGCCCATTTCCCAGTCCTGTGACTTCTATAAAATCCTTATCCAAATGTCAGTAAAGGTGACCTTGTGGCTTTTTAAAGCAGTACTTCATAGTCACTTGGCTGTGCTGTAACCAAGTCCTTTCCCAGTTTGGCTTTCCGCCCCTGTAAATACCCAAACAGAACAGGCTGCCTCCGCCTTATCATGCAGCTTACCCATGGTAAGCTATGCCAGACAGAGGGCAGGTCTGGGTCTGTGCTGGGCAAGCCCTGGTGCAGGGCATACCAGCATAGCTGGGTGAATATTTGGGTGTGGAGAGCATTGGAGTCTCCATTCCTTCTCCATGTCCCAAGCAAAGCATCACTTGCTGACAGCAACAGCAGTTCAGTGGTCCTCAGGTGGCTTGAGTTATGCCCATGCAAATATAAGTGCTGTGAGGCCATTAGGTACAGCCTGTTGGATAAATCATGGGGCTGGTTTAGTGAATCTGGTCAGGTCTGGTGAGAGGAGGCTGTTGTTGGTGTGGTTACCCTGCAGTCCAGCAGTAGACATGACTGCAAAACAGTTTTCAGCTAACTATCTCAGATATGAAGAATGAGTTCAACACAGATACCTTTTGTCTAGGAATTTGTGGACTTCCCAAGGCTGTAGGGCTCAGAAAGGGGCTGTAGCTGTGCTGTTATTGGCATTCAGGAAGGCTACTTTAAAACTACTATTGGTATGTATATCTTAGTTGCAGCGTTACGCCTGGAGTAGAGCTTAAAATTGTGCCTGTTTCCCATTTCCCCTCTCCAAGGAAATCTCGGTATGAATGCAGCTGCTGAGTGCCTGATCTTATTTTAGTTCATCCTTAAAGCAGGTTCAAATGTTATAGTGACAGAATAGCTTTGGGTGGAATACATTCTGGATTATTAGCACTTAATTCTCCATGCTTAACTTGTGGATCTCCCATTGCTTCCCAGCGTGTATAAGTAATGGTGCGTTTATTCAGTGCTGTTTTGCTGTGTGTCGTCCTCCCCAGCATATCTTTTTCCTTCTTTAAGCTAGATTTCAGCATGCAAGCTCTCACCAAAGGAGTGGAAAATTCCTGGAGCTGATACCCTCTCTAAGATCCTGTGGTTGCTCTGCCCAGGGCTTGCTAGTCTGCAGGCTTGTCCTCTTGGCTCTTGGTGATCTTTGGGTTATCTGGACAGAGCTGATATGGTGTCAAAGTGAGTTTGTATTTTTTTCACTCACCTGCCGTATGGATGAATAGTCTGGTGCCTTTTGAGGACTGTTGTATGTCTTGGATTAATTGTGAGCTGGTTGGGGAGAAAAAGAAACAACAAACTTTGTCTAAAGCAGCTGCAACCTGTGCCTGCTGAGTCTGTGGGAGAGCCTTCACCAAGCGAAGGGTTTGCATCAGACACAGACAAGCTGTATAGAGATGGAGGAAAAGCAGGCAGGGCATGCCATATGCCATCCTTGCAGTTACCCCCCTCCTCTGAGGGCAGATGGATCTGTGGGGTCTGTAAGGAAGAATGAAAATGAAATGCAGGTGGGAAATGGAGGCATAACTGCCTCCCCTAAAGAGTATTACTGCTATCAATGCCTTCTGAGGAGCAGCAGCATTATCCTGACAACTCACTATAATGTGATGGAGGGAGTTTCCCAACACAAACTGGTAATCTATGTGCTTTTGTCTGGCAAGAAAGATGAATTTGGACTTTTCTCATGGTGCTAGCACTATGGATGTGAAACTCTCACAAAGCTGGCCCATAAATCATGAGAAAGAAACATTTTGTGCCTTTTGGTTTTGCCTTGATAATAGCACATATTACAAATCCAGCTAACCCTCCAGCTGATTTCAGCATGTCACATTTACTATGCCATCCCCTTGTTTTTGCTGTGGTCCCCTTAGAGCTGAAACAATCCCTTAGTGTATAAAGTCATAATTTTTCTTGCTTTCCAGTCAAAATCCTCTGTCCCAAAATGGAGGTTTGGGGGTTTTTTTGTCACAGTCACAAATTGCTAGCTCATAACAAGAATGATTAGAAAATAATCCTTAACATATTGCCTGCTAAGGTTTTTCTCGTTCAGCTGTGCTGTAGCTTCCTTGTCTGTTTTAGATCATAAAGTTGTTGACTGTGAGTGTCATCTGGGACAAGCTCTGTTGTGCTGTTTGATAGTAATTAAGAACTGTGTTTCATCCAGTTTAAAGCTCCCAGTCTCTAAACTGCACTATCTGAAGCAGCACCCTTCTCACAAGATGCCTGAGTTATTTGCCAGGCTGTTATTACCCTGGACCTTACTTAGACACCTGTCAGTGCTGCCCATCTACAGTAGTGTGCAATTAGCCCATTTTGCAGAGGGTAAACTGAGGCACAGCCAGACACCGGCACATCCATTGTTTCATGCTTTGGTCATTCAGCTGGCCACTAGACCAGGCTGCTAACGATATGCCAGAGGATGTTTGTGAGCCTCTTGTGTAGGAAGAGCTGTGAAGTTGTGCCATCTGCCAGTAAGCAGTTCTTGCTTTGAAGTGGTTTATTTCAGCGGTTGTCAAAGGACATCCTGTACGTAGATGTTCATTTGAAACAGTGATGTGGTGTAAATACTCAGATAGGTTGCAGATGCTGCATACAAAGCAAAGCAGTGTAAAGACCTTTGGGCTGAACTTGGAACGAAATGCTCTAGAGATTAACGAGCTATTGGTATCACTTGGGACACTGCTAATCTTCTCACTTCCAAAGAAAAAAGGCCCTGGACTGAGACAATAAAGGATATAAATATCTAACTGAGGTTATTTGCATAAGCAAGGTCCCTAAATCCAAGTGTAGGAACCTACAAATCCTCCTGTGTAAATCTTCACATGCTTACATTTTCATCTGTGACCCTCTACTTGATGTCTAACACTCTGCCTCTGCTGTGCCCTGATCTTGCACTATCCTGGGTGGGTCTAAGCCAGACAGTGCTTAGGCAGTGTTCATCTGCCTAAATTAATTTATAATCCTCAGGAGCGATGTTCTGCTGTATATCCTGGCAGGAGCCAGGTATGCTTTACCTACATCTGACCTTCAAAAAAATGCAGTCCCATTCATTTCCATCTAACAGTGTGGTTAGTGGACAAGGTTCAGGTGCATGCCTGTTGCCTCGTAGATAGCTCACATTGCTGTGATTTTTTTAAAAAATGAGCTGTGCCTTGCAGTACATTTTGTAATGGTTTGCCTTTAGGTGAGGAATCTCTGCCTGACTTGGCTGCCTAGGTTCTAAAGGAGGAGGCTTAGGAAAAGAACAATGACAACAAAAGCCTCAGAGCTGGGTTTCATATTGGCTATATGTAGACACTTGTGGGTGTCTGAAACCATTTGGAACCTCCAAACTCTCTAGAGGTGTGCTGGGATTCTGGGCAAGCAGCTTAGCCTTCAGGTTCTACTCTAGCAATCAGCACCAACTAAAAGCCTTCCAACACCTCTGAGGCTGCTGCTATCTCGATGAGACCACTTCTTCCCAAAGAGAGTCTCTTTGAGAAGCAAAATGGAGAGAGGACAGAGAAGATATTTCAGTGCCTTGCATTAAATGGTGTACTGCAGAGCATGAAGGATCTGTTTGGGAGCAAGAAGCTATGTGAGAGCCTGCTATACGTTGCTCGGAAAGTTTGGTGTGGGGTTTTTTGGTTGTTTGTTTGTTCTTTTTTCTTCCCTGTGAGCTATGCTTACAACTTCCCCTCTGACCTCACTGTCAGTAACATCTGGATCTACCCTCACACACAATTATCCTTGGAAGACAGCTAGTGCAATAGAGAAGGAGCCTTCTTTCCACATTGCTCTGTTTTCAGGATAGCTTGCAGCTGTGCCTGACTGGAAGGAATTTAAAGATCTCACATATGACAGCCAAGAAATGTTTCCTCTCCTAACTTCATCATGTCCATGTTCATGCACGTAGTGGCTCATAACAGAGAATTTTTCAGTTCCAATCCTTCTGGCAACATACAGTGGTGAAAAAATAGGTAGAGAGCGAAGCAATAATTTTTCTTTCCATCTGCAGTCAGGTCAGAGATGGACAACATTGCATTCTCCTCGGTAAAGGGGTTAATTGTGTCTGTCAGGAAGAGCGTGTTAGAGCCTCTCAGGATGAGAAATAGACCGAAGCAGAATAAGTGCTGCAGAGCACATCATCCTTTCAAGTAGTGGTGTTGGAGAGATAAGAGATCATACATACTAGAGAGGGGATATTGAGAGGAAGATTGAACGTGCGTCGTTTGTATCTTGAGGGCAGAGCATCTTAGAAATAAATTTAAGAAATAACCTTTCTTCAGGCATTTAATTTCATTCCTGTTGGGAGTGCTTAGCTCACAATTAAGTCTGCGATGAGAGAGTGTCTGTGTGGGCGTTGAGTATGTATGTACAGCACAAAGCCTATAGTTAGTACACAGAACTCAATGTTTTGTTCTGGAGCCCCAAAGGTACACAGCCTCTCAGCACTCATTAATTTCAGTGGGTGTGACAACTTTCAAAGGCCTGGGTTTATACAGCAATTTTTTTTTTAACCACAGGCTTGGGACCACTTACTTCATTCTGTTTGTGATGTCGTAGAAACTTGGAAACCAGCTCTGCATCTATTCATCAGCTGCAGCATGAGCCCCTTTTATTAGTGCTTTCTCTGGCTGTAGCTGTGAGCTGTTTAAAGGGGTAAGCCTTCAAGCTGCAGTTCCCTGTGGCAGATATAGTAGAAGCAGACATCCATGAAAGTGAGGGCTTTTGTTGATGCTCAAAGGATGGGTTCTACCCCAGTCACCAACAGTTATCCATCTCCTGCTGCATGAAGGTGTGCTCTGGCTCCTTTAGTGGTTTGGGGCTTGGAGAGAGGCTAGCTTTCCTGGGCAAGTTGTGCTGCAATGTATGTTCCCTGCTTCAAATCCACTCTCCTTCATTTCTCCTGCTTTGAGGGCATTCAAGGAGGAGACACTGCTGTTCCTGTGGCCTAGCTCTGCTTCCTCCAAGGCACCATGGTTAAATTCACATGGCATGACTTTGAGCCTCAGTCCTACCTTAACAGCAACAAACTCAGGTGATTCATCTGGATGCATTCCTGTGTGACTAGGTCATGGTCCTGCTCTGGCAGGACCATGAGACTCAATGATCTCTGGAAGTCCCTTCCAACCCTTAACATCCTATGTTCCTGTGATCCTGAGCAGATGATCAATGAACACAAACTGTAAAGCTGCAGGTAAGCAGAGGGGCTTAGCCAAATCATTTTACAGGAGAAACTGCTGAGATTTTTCTTTTTTCCTTTCTTTCTTTTTTCTTTTATTTTTTTTTCCTTATTTTTCTCTATTTTTCTCTATTTTACTGAACTCTCATCCTCTGCACTAGACTGATTGGTGCCAGAGCTGGCCAAGCACAGAGTTTTTGCTTAGACAGTATCCTGGTGGCACATCATGCATAGAATTCTGTATAGTAAAATATTTGGCTACAAATTCCTGAGTAAACCAATGCTCACGTTCATCAGAGTTATTCCCTGTTAGGCTGTTCTCATTGGGGTAACCTAGAGCAAGGGAAGAAAAGGGTGAAAGTGGAGGCAGAGAGGTGTCCTTGTGTGTCCCAACCACGTATACAAGTGGTGTCCCTGAAGGTTGCACACTGGAACCAACACTGTTGAGTACTATTGACAGGGATAGTGGGTTTGAATACACCCTCAGCAAGTTTGCTGAGGACACTAAGCTGAGTGGTACAGTTAGAATCATCATAGGATTGTTTGGATTGGAAAAGACCTTGATGATACCAAGTTTTGCTCCACTCTTGAGCTGTAGACTGTTGTTTCCTAAGAAAAGAAACTTTTTGGAAGCAATCAATGCAAATGCCTAATACAGCCTAAACTAGTTTTCATGACATCTCTGTTTTTTTGATGGGTTTTGTTTGTTTGCTTGCTTTTTTGGAAGTATGTCTGAATAATTGTGATTTGGACTGTGATAAAGGCAGGAATGAGAAATATATTTGTCTACCCAGGCTGTGGAGAAAAAATATGGATGATGTACTAAGCATTAGCCAAGAAGCAGTTTGAGTCACACCTGGTACCACAGCACAGCTGACTCAAGAAGCACTCCTCTGGGGAACTGAGCAAGGAAAAATGAGGGAAAAAAAGAGAAAGATTTTTCACTAGCAGTGAGTAGTTCTTTACTCTTTATTTCCTTCGGATGTTGTCACCTGCATTATTGGAGAAGGTACTGAAGTCCAAGTATGAGGGACTTCACCTTCTGTCTCCCACAGTAAATCCTTAAAGCTCTTTTCAAACCAGGACAGCTGTTACGCTGGAGCTTCTGGTTCAGACTCTTTTTCCCACTCAGATAACTGTTACTGCTCAGTGTTCCAGGTGTGAGACAGCTGTTCACACAGCAACACCTACGCAGATGTTTGGCATCTGGTTAGACAGTGAAAAGAGGACTGAGGTGGAGGGAAAGGACATTTGTATCATCAGGTTCAATCTGCTTCTTAGCAATAGGCTCTCAGTTCCATGTTCGGATGACTGGCTTCATAATTTCATTATACTGCACTTTCCTGCCATTTCTGTGAAGGGGAGTGCAGAGGAGGGCAACAAAGCTGGTGAAGGGCCTGACGAACATAATCTGTGAGGAGTGACTGAAGGAGCTGGAGCTGTTTAGTCTGGAAAAAAGAGGCTGAGGTGAGACCTCATTGCTGTCTGCAGCTACCTGAAAGGATGTTGTGGAGAGCTTGGTTCTGGTCTCTTCTCACAGGTAAATAGTGATAGAACAACAGGGCATGGGCTCAAGCTGTGACTGGGTAGGTTTAGATTGGACATTAGGAATTTTTTTTTTTCACCAAAAGGGTGGCCAGACATTGGAATAGTGTGTCCAGGGTGGTGATTAAGTCACCAATCCTGGATGTGTTTAAAAGTCATTTGAATGTGGTGCCTGGGGATATGGTTTGGGGTGAACCTTGTAGAGCAGGGTATCAGTTGGACTCAGTGGTCCTGAGTGTCTTTTTCAGCCTTAATGTTTCTGTGATTCTTTGATTTCTGTGAGTAAGTGTCATAGAGCTGTTGAAGTTGGCAGAGACCTTTGAGATCATCAAGTCCAATCGCTAGTCTGTGTCCTCTGTCAATGAACAACTTGCAATGTGTTTGAGTTATTACCTTTGTTATAGTTGGTAGAGGGCTGATGGTATGTTTGGACAAAGCACAAAACACTAAAGATGAATAGCCCCTGCTCCACAGAGACCTGGACAACCTTGCTGACCTGCTTTGTTTTGCTAGGGAGGGTTGCAGCATTGACCACTTCCCTCTGAGGTCAAAGTAACCTGCTTCACTCCACACAAATGTGAAAAAATGAGATGAGCATAGCTATCACCCTTTAAGCTACCTGCTTGGTTTCTGCTGGAGGCTCACCTCTACATTGACGTAATTTGTGGAAGACCACATGCAGAGCAACACATAGAGCAGCTCCTAATGTTCCTCGAGAAAAGATGAGTGTCAGCACAGCCTGCCTGAAATGCAGTGGTTTCTCTTTGAGGTGCAACCTGCTCCAGAACTTCGGTTCAAGAAAAGAGTTTGACCCATTTGCTTCCAGATTTTATGTCCTGTTGCAAAAGGTAAGGTGACATTATTTTATTACTTGCCCTCGTAATCTCAATGCAGCTTTAAACTGTACAAGGGCGATGCCAGCCAGACACAAAATACACTGAAATGGGTCTGCTCGTTCTCCACACACCTCCTCTGAACAGCCATAAAAGGCAATGCACTGAATCTATAGGAATAGGCACCACGACACAAAGGACTTCAGAGAGTGATTTGAGCAGATAGAAGGTGTCAGGGTAAGGTCAGCTTGCTTACAGAGCAGCCAGGGAAAGGGGATGAAGACTGAAACAGATAAAAAAAAAATTCCTACCCCCGCCCTCCCAACCTATGACCATGAACCTATCTTCTCTTCCTTAGCTTTGGGATCCTAATAGTTTCTCTGGATGTCAGCTGAGCACTTTAAGGTGAGCACAGAGAATAGTATCTGCCTGATGGCTGCTCACATGGACTTTTATTTTTCATTCCCTCTTGCTTTGGAAGGAATTTCCATTCTGGGCCATAGAAGCCTTCCTATAACGCTGCCAAGGCAAGCTGACTGTAGACAAAGACCTTACTGCTGTCTAACTTCCCAGCTGAGAATTTGCCCACCTGGCACAGGCAGCTCAGGGCTTTAGTTACCAGCATATCACAGTGGTCAAACCAGCTTCCTTGAAAGCCATGGTGCCTTGGGAAAGCTGGGTCACTGGCAGCTGCATGCCATGCTTGGGCTTGTTGGGGAGAGACATGGCTTATGTGAGTGGAGCTGGTGGAGAGGTTGCCCCAGGAGCTGCCTTGTTTGAACAGCTCATACTGCACTTTCCCGACTCAAGGGTGTGCAAAGGATGGAGGGAAGGCACCTCTGCATCCTCAGTTATACATGGTCTTGAGGTGCTTTATTTTAGGGGACTGCTTTCAACCCAGCTGCAATGGACTAAAGACAAATTCCATTTGCGGTTGCTAAGAAGATGAAATGCCCTTCCCTAGTGTTTCATTTTGGTTGTACCTCGTGGTGCCTCGTAGGGCCTGGATCTTGCTGCCTGCCTCGCACTGAGGGGTTCAGCCACCATCCGAGGAGACGAGACCGCAGGGCAGCAAGTCCCCTGCACCGTCACCGTCATTGGGGAGGAGACGCCACAAGGTGGCGCTCTGGTGCCCCATGCCCCCCCCACTTGCTCCCCCCCCAGACTCGGCAGCGTTTTCTTTTGCCTTTTGAATTTTAATTTTATCTCCTTTTTCTTTTTACCGTTCTTATTTTTCTTTATTTTTGCCATTTTAATGTTTTCTTTATTTAAAAAAAAAAGTCCTTTATTTTCCTTTTATTATTCTTTTTTTCCCCTTGTCCTTTTTCTTTTTCCTTTCCTTTTCCTTTCCCTTTTCCTTTTCCTTTCCCTTTTTCTTTTTAATTTTTTTCTTAATATCTTTTTTCTTTCTTTTTCTTATAGTTTTCTTTTTCTTTTTGTTCTTTTTCTTATTTTTCTTTTTCTATCTTCTTTCTCTTTTTGTCTTCTTTTTCTTTTCAGTTTTATTTTTCTTTTCCTTTCTGTTTTCTTTCTCTTTCTCTGTTTTCTTTCTTTCTCGTTATCTTTCTCTTTTTTTTTCTGTCTTCTTTTTCTTTTTTGTCTTCTTTTTATTTTCCTTTTGATTTTTATTTTCAGTTTTATTTTTCTTTTCCTTTCTGTTTTCTTTCTCTTTCTCTTTTTTCTTTTTCTATCTTTTTCTTTTTTGTCTTCTTTTTCTTTTCCTTTTGCTTTTTCTTTTCTTTTTTTTTTTTTGTCCTCTTTTTATTTTGGTCTTCATTTAAAAGCATATCTGCAACTTTACTTAAAAACAAATCTTAGATCTGTTGAGTTACAATGGAGGAAAAGGTTTTAGATTAAAAAGATGGAGTGGAAAATATAATAGCTGTTCTGTCATTAAAAAACAAAAGCAAATAGCACAGCCTGTTCTTTCCTCATAGGGGTTTTGGTGTATAGGAGTTTACTAACTCAGTTAAAAATAAACCAACCCCGAACTGACTGACATGAAAAGTCAATTAAAAAAAAATAAAAATGAAATAAACCCCAAGCTTGTAAACCATAGGAAACAAAATGATTTTTGGAAACATATTTTCCCTTAATTGGACATCTCTTTCTAGATGGAGTAATTTGTGTATGGAACCCAGCTGTAGGGCTTTTGTTTAGCGGTGAAAAGGATCAGTTCCTCAAAGTGCGAAAGTCACATGGAGAACCCCATAGCTGCCTTAACAAGGACTCCTGCTCTAGCAGGGCTTTGTCAGCAACATCAAATTGTGCAAAATCAAGCTGTGTTGTAATTCCTAACTCTATGTCATTACATAATGGCTTTTTAATGGTAGTGATGGCTTTGTGGGTTGTAGAGCCCCAAGTAGGGGGTGGATTTCCATGTGCTAGGTCCTGGTTAAGGACTGGTAGAGCACAGGATCTGTAGCTTTCACAGGTCTTTCAGGAAAAAATGAGTGGATGTGGATCTGGGTAAAGGCAAGACAAGCAGCTGCCTTGAGCAGCTGTATGCTGGATAGACATAAGGAAGTCCTGCTCCTGCAGCTGACCTCACCTCTGCCAGGACCCTGAAGTCTGGCTAGGGCTTCTGACAGACTTGGTGTAGGGGAAAATAATTAATTCTGGGAAAAGCAGTCACTGTCACCAGGGATTTCTTTCTCCAAAATGGCTGCAGAAGCATCTACTGCTACCCTTAAGAGCTCTCTTCCAGCCAAACATCTGATTTTTACAAGTTCTCTCCTTCACTCTCCCATTCCTATAGCAAAGCTGTCCTGTTCAACCTCTCCATCCCACGGATGCCAGAGCTCATGAGACTGATGATGGTCTGAAAGCCCAGTCCAACCAACATGTGACCTCACAGATTCAGATTGCATTGGATTGGAAGGACCCCTCAAAGGTCACCTTGTCTGAGACCCCTGCAGTGAGCCAAGACACCTCCAACTAGATCAGACTGCTCAGGGACACATCAAGTCTGATCTTGAATGTCTCCAGGGATGGAGCCTCAACCACATCTCTGGGCAATCTGATCTGCTCTGCCGTTATTGCCATGAGTGGAAATTGTGGGGGCTCAGAGTCAGGCATGTCCACTGCTGTTTGACTCTTGGTATGGGTACTTTGGCCCCCCTGTGCTCTTCTTCAATCATTCCTAGTGTCTATCTCAGCTATACTAACAGCATAGTTCTGCTGAAGGTGGAACTGTACAGTTAAATCTCTGTCCTAATGAAGACAGGACTTTTCCTCCTTTTGCTTCAAAAGTCCTGACTTCAGATGCACTACTAAGCAGTGCAGCTATTTCTGTCTCACCACAGTCTGAGACATAAGTTCCTGTTTTTCATCTTCAACCAGGTTTCATTTGGGACTCTCCAACCTCCCTACCAATACCATAACATCTAAACCACCCCATCACAGGATGGTTAAGTACAGGTGCAAGTCCCAGGCACACTCAAGCTTTGGAGAGATTCCACTTCAGATCTTTGCAGTCCAGTGTCATTTCTAGGTACCACAAGTCACCTCTCCTTTAGCAAAAGCCTTCTGCATCGAGGTTTCAAGATGCTGGCTGTCAGTATGCAGACAAGCAAACCAGCCTCCCACCTCCTTCCCCACTTCTCTCCCTACCACTGTATCCTACTTGCAGAGTCTCTTGGGCTCCTGCCCTGTGCAGGTAATCCTGTAAAGACAATCTAGCTGTCTCTGGCAGATGGATATTGATTACCTGTGTTCTCAGGGACCCTCCACAAGCAGCACAATTTCTCTGTATATCCCCCCACCCTCTGATTCTGAACCATTTCATTGCCAAGACAATCACACTGTGCTCCTAAAACCAACCAACCTTCTTTCTTCCCCTTTAGCAAATTAGACCATTTCTCTTTCACAAGAAATAAGAGCAGCCACAAGTTCTTCAGGGGAAAGATGTTTTCCTCTCCTCTCCCTTCCACCTACATGGCATGAATCTTAGACTATATTTCACAGGTTTAATTTCGAGTAGGTTTCTTACTGCAGGCAGGATCTGCCTCCACGTCCTCTCTGCTCATTTGGTGAGTGACACTAATCAGTGGTGTAGGAGGTAGGGACAATATCAAGTACTGAGGTGATTGACAAACCTCACTCAGAACGTACATATACCCCAACAGGTATGTGACGGTGAACCAGAGTGGATCTATCAATCTCTGTATCGTGGCCCATGGCTGTCACAGTTCTTCACTGAGTGGAGAAGAATAAACAAAGCAAGTTTTCCTCCCAGAAGCCCTATTTGGTGAAGGTTTTGCAGTTTGGGGTTTTTCCCCCTGGTAAATGAGCAAATGTGTCCATTTAATCACAATATATAATCAACATGAAAAATCAGGCCCTGCTGGGCAGGAAAAGATACTTTGAATTATCTCAGCAGGAGAGCTGCACTAATTTACTGCTGTTGTGCTCCAAGTACTTCTGATGCGAAAGATGAATGGAGCTGAAGGTTTGTAGTTTGACTTACAACTACATTTAGGCTTTTCACATAGCATCAGCAGGGAATGTAAATTGGCAGGAGACCCTTGAAGCATGGTCAGAGTCAGCAACCTTGTCCTGTACAACCTCCCCTCACACCTCATTTTCGTTTCTTTTTGATCAATCTTCCTTCCCTCATGCTCACTGGGTATCCTAGAGCCCTGGACGCAGAGATGTTCTGCTGCTTCTGTGCAGTACCCTGCCAAAGGATGAGTTTTATGGCTGTTTTAGTTTATGTCCACGAGCTTACCAGTGAGCCGCTTTGCAAACACAGATAGAGCTGAAGGAAGCAGCCACAGCTCTGATTATCAAAGAAATGTGATGGGCAATGTTGTTTCACGCTATGAGCAGGTTACCTCAGAGATATTTCCAAACCCTGTAACCTTTTCTACCTTGTTTCTTGAATGGTACTGTAGCTATAGCTATACTATAAAATCAAATGTAGGATCTTGCTCTGTCACTGAAACTAGTTGGAATGGAGAGGTCTGCATCCACTCTGTTAAATCTCATTACCTTCCTGAAGTGGGTGGCTGCTGGCAAACTCTTTATGAAGAGTGAATTATTCCTGGCCTGGGCTAAGTCATAGGCTGCTTGAAAGAATTGTGTGGAAGAACCCCTCCTTGGTCAGTGTCAAAACTGCAACAGGGAATGTGCAAACAATTAACAGAGTCAGTGATGCAGTTCTGGAGTTGGGGAAACGCATCCTGACACCAGTATATTTGTGACTATAGTCGTGGCCACAGTGCCTCTTGCCTTTGAGCATTTGATGTTGTAAACCCTCTAAGCCCTGCTGGCAGAGACCAAAAAGCAGCAGCAGGTGGGAATGCTCCACACAGCATCTCTCTCTCTGCAGGGCAGAGGCTTGTGTTACTCTGCCTTCTAGCAGGAGAACACCAGAGACCATAACTGTCCAAGTGGGAAAGCCTCTGAGCTTTCTTTGTGGCCTCTGTTTCTTAGTCTCCTCCTGCCTGAATGTGCATTTGCTGTATCTGTGATGAGGCAATACGGGGGAAGGTGCACTCCTCAGGCTGGGAGAAGTCATGACTTCTAGCTAAGGATGGGACCAACGTAAATAATCAGTCTCCACTTATTACATGGAGATAAGTTGCCACTCTAACCACTGTTTAATTTCTCAGATTTTCTTGTCAGATATAAAAGAGCCTGTCTCAGTTTCCAGTATCTTTGGTTAGCAATCAAGAGCAACACCTCCACCTTTTCTGGGCTTTCATCAGGCTACAAGTTAGTATGGATTTGCCCTGGCAACATCTTTTCACAGATGATTTTGAGGAGCAGGCTTTTGTAATACCTTGCATGGGGTGGTGCTTTCATATCACCCTAGTAAGTCATAGGCCATTGGTGCCCGACTGCTACTGCTGGCTTGGTGTCAAACTCCTACCCCAAGAACAGCACTATTAGATGTTGGCTCAAGGGAATGCCTGACATAGGCATCTCCTTTGACACTGTCTTTACTCTGCTCTTGTCAGACCCCACCTGGAGTAATGTGTGCAGTTCTGGAGCCCCCAACACAAGAAGGACATGGAACTTTGAAGCGAGTCCAGAGGAGGGCCACGAAGATGATTGGAGGGCTGCAGCAGCTCTGCTATGAGGACAAGCTGAGAGAGTTGGGGCTTTTCAGCATGAAGAAGAATAGGCTTTGAGGAGACTTTATAGCAGCCTTCCAATATCTGAAAGAGGGCTGGGGAGGGACTATTCACAAGGTCTTGTAATGACAGGATGAGGGGGAATGGGTTTAAACTGGCAGAGGGGAGATTTAAACTGGATATTAGGAGAAAGTTCTTTACAGTGAGGGTGGTGAGACACTGGCACAGGCTGCCCAGGGCTGCTCCCTCCCTGGATGTGTTCAAGGCCAGGCTGGATGAAGCATTGAGCAACTTGTTCTAGTGGGAGGTGTCCCTGCCTATGGTGGGGGACTGGAACTGGATGATTTTTGAGGTCCCTTCCAACCTAAACCATTCTATGGTTCTATGATCTGTGTTTGTTTCCCAAAGTCTCCTGTTTCCCTCGGAATAGCTTTTGCTTGGTTGAAACTAAAGGTTTTGGGGGGTTGTTTTTGGTTTTTGTTTTGTTTTTCCCTCTTCTTTCCTTTTCCTGTCTCCTTCTGAGAAAGAGAGTGAAGCCTGCAGATGGCCAGAGCCTGGGCTCAGGAGCACACTGTTGGAATGCCTCTCCTGGGTCAGGGTGTCCATTTCCTGCCTGCAACAGCCTATCATGTCACACAAGCTCCTTCATAATGCGTCAAACTTATCTTTAAAAATAGTCAGGCTTCTTGTCTCTGGCCACTGAAGCAGAGGCAGAAAACAAAACTTTTGAAAGAGTCCCAGAGAAACATTTCTTGTCCGCAGGACAGACATGACCCAACAACGACTCTACCCACTTGAGTCTTCAAAGTTCCTGCACACTTTTTTGGTGCATTCTCATCACTGCCTCTTTCAAGCTCCAGAAAGTAAATTGACTTCTAGCTGTTTCAGAGGAACCTGAAGACTGACTTTTGTCACCTCTTGGCTTGATCTTTTCCAATACACCCAGCTGCTCCCTCTGTGCATCTCCTGGCGAACAGGCAGTCAGTCCATCCCACCACAGAGCAGCTGCTGGCTAAATGCCCATGTTCAGCTGGAGCCATGTCAAGGCATGGGCCACGTTGACGTTTCCTGTCACAGAAGACAACTGTTGAACCAGTTAGCATGCATCAGGGACTTGTGAGGTTGCTGCCTTGCTGGAATGGTGTCAAAGACCAGTGTGTCCCTAAAGCTACCCAGCTAGCTTCTTAGTGTGGTGCCAACATATTCTGGTCCCTCTGAGGCTATGGATCCCAAGCTCTGGGCTCAGCTGTGCTTTTCTGTAAGCACCTCAGGATCAAGCTGTTTAAACACAGCACAGTTTATTCAGTGAGCCTTGCACAGCTGACCTTGCATGCAACTGCAAAGCTTCCACAGTGCTCTCTTTTTGACTTGTCATTTATGAAGTTAACATAATTTTGACTGGCTCTACACTTATTTCTAAGATGCTCTGTGTCTGTGCCCCACAACAGACTTGTTGGAGCAAGCCATGCACCTGTTGGAGCAAACCCCAAGTCCCTTCTTAGGGTATTCACCTGGCTTTCCTTTCTCTGCAGATCAAAACAGTGTGCCATGGCTGGTATGGGACATGGACAGGATCAGTGCTGTGGTATGGAAATTCAGAAGGACTCCTGTAATCTAGACTCACTCTTTATAATTTCTAATGCTTTGCCTGGCACCAGTGCTTACTTGTATGAAGAATGGCAAGCCAGGGAAAGATCCTCAGTCTGGCAGTCATTGTCACTCTCTCTGATTTTGCCGTGGCATGAAATGACATCTAATAGCTTTGTGAGATGGGGCACAACATGTTGCAGAGAAGAATCACTCTGCTGTGTGCATGAGAAGTCCTCAAGTCATCTCTAGAAGTGCCATAAGGGAGTAGAATCTGGAAACTACATCTGTGGAAACTGTGGTAGCAGGCTTGAGTGTTCTTGCAGGGTCATGGACTAAAAGCCATCAGGCAGGCACAAGCTTGATGCTGAAGCATGCAACAACATGCAGTTGGTGAGGAGGACAAAGGCTGACACGCAAAATGTGGAATGCTTGGTAGAACAGACACAGCTCAACAGAGACATCTGTTTTCTTCTTGATTCTGGTTTCCTCTTGATCCTGTCTAAGCAGAAAACTGGGGAAGCTTTCACCTAATGTTTAGGAGTGCTAGAAATAGGAGGTGCTATGTTCCCCTGTCTTGGCTGTATAAATTTGGAGTGGAATAGAAGAGGACAGGAGCTTTCTAGAGAAGAATAGCAGCTGACATAAGAGTTACAGCTGATTTAGAGATAATTTTCCCACTCACTTGCTAATGCTGCTCTTCTGACTGCCTCAAACACTTGGAGCATCCCACATACCTCTAGTCAAAACCAAACTGCCTCTTTTATCTGTTCTTCCTTCGGATCCTTCTTTGCCAGTGAAGAAAAAAGCTAGAGATAGAGCATGGACCCAGCCAAACCCAAGTGGGGGCACAGATAACATTATGTTTGAGCCCTCAATGTCTCTTGTTTTAATTGCTGGTTGACTAGAAGATACAATGGGGAAAAAAACCCAACATTTCAGTCTGAAATACATTCACAGAATCAAAACATCAACCAGGTTGGAAAAGACCTCTAGGATTATGGAGTCCAGCCTATCACCTAACCCTTCTAATTAACTAAACTATGGCACTAAGTGCCTCATCCTGCCTCCTCTTAAACACCTCCAGGGATGATGACTCCCCAGACAGCCCATTCCAATGGGCAATCTCTCTCTCCGTGTAGAACTTCTTCCTTTCTCTCAGTCCTTTTAAGAGGCAGCAAGTGTCTCACTCTCATTGTGTCTCTGTTTTATTTTTCAAGTAAATGAATGGGAAAGCAGAAGGACCTCTCAGACAGTTCTTGTTTTACTAGGAAAGCTCTCACTACTCAAGCACCTCTTATACAAAATCACTTGTCTTTTCAGTTTTCTCCTTTGGTGGAAAAGGTTCAGACAACGTTTCCTCCTGATATATCTCAATCTTTAAATGCTCCCTCTTAACATGACCTATTTAGATAGAGTTGAGAAAGTGCTTAAGGGAACCTAAGCTCATCTCATTTTCAAAAGTCAATTTGGTCTGCAGTCTCAGGGAAAAATCACCAAAGCTGAAGGCTCCTGAATTAATGACATGTTTCCAGACATTTTCCTTTTTGGCAGAATTCTTGTCTGAAAAGAGAAAATGCTTTGGGGAAGATGTGTCGAGTCCCAAGAAGAAGGAATAGAAAACTTCCCTAAGGGTCTCCTTTCTGCCAAGGTCCCCTTTCACCTCTTAAGCATCTGCTGGCTGTCTAGCACAGTAAAGCGTCCTGCTGCTGCTGGGGAGCTCTCCATCAGCTGAGTTCTGCAGCTGAGAGAGTTTTACCATCCATCTGAGGGAAGCCCTTTCCCAACAATTGTGCTGTGGAGGGAGGAGACAAAATTTTAGGATACTAGGAGTTGTTTTGCCAAAGTTTGTGTCAGAGATATTCCTGTCTGGGAGATCAAGGGCAAACAGTAGCTCTTTCACGGGCTACAGCAGTTCAAGAGAGCCAGTGAGGAGAATCTCAGTCCGTTTCGTGCCTTTTTTACTGCTTACAACTTTAAATTCTGCAAGTGGCTAAAAAATGCCTTCTTCCAATTTATATTTCAGAGGTAGGTAGATACCCTGTGCCTAGCAATAGATGACCTGTTTCCTTCTGCTGAAAGCTGAGGGAGGTCCTGGCCTGGTTCACAGCTGGGTGAGGAGCAGACATCCCTTGATACATCATCTGGTCAGCAGGCCTTTGTCAAGACTTGGCAATGTGGCTGCCTCATGTCCTCACCCTGCCCAGATTCACGTTTCACAACAGCCATATGTAAGGCAGCTCAGAGTTAGCTCTGAATTGCCATGAGTCATGCCTGGCTTGGGGCTTGCACAAGCACAGGATCACCAACACAGCACAAAGGTTCTCTGTCTCCCTAAGAGAAGTCTCCTTGGTAAAACTGCTAGGAATGGCTGCAAGGAAACTGGGCCAGAAGAGTAAAGAATTTGCTCATCTCAAGAGTAGTTTGGAAACAGTGCACCATGCTTACATCTGCTTTCCCTGGTTCAGTAAGCACAGCTGAAGGAAGAATACTAAATTACAATAGGTCTTGGTGCTGCTACTACCACAGTGCAGTATTACAAGCTTTCTATAGAAATACTTAGCTCTCTGATGTTAATAATGGAAGTACTGTATTAATATTGCATACAGCAGTTTCTTCTCCCTTTAGGTCAGATAGGATGCTGGTAAGAAACATGTAGATGGCCATCACAGGTAAGACATGCTGTGAGCGACAGGGCAGGAATAGTTAATGGTGAAGGTTCAGCTCTGGCCTTTGCATATTTGGGGACTATCTTTTTGTTCATAGACTGTGTACGTTTGGACTATTTATCTGTTCATAGATTCATAGAATGGTTTGGGTTGGAAGGGACCTTGAAGATCATCTAGTTCCCACTCCCCTGCCATGCGCAGGGACACTTTCTACTAAACCAGGTTGCTCAAAGCCTTATCCAACCTGGCCTTGAACACCTCCTGGGAGGGAGCATCCACAGCCTCCCTGGGCAACCCATTCCAGTGCCTCACCACCCTCACTGTAAAGAATTGCTTCCTCATATCCAGTCTAACTCTCCCCTCTGCCAGCTTCAATCCATCCCCTCCTGCCCTATCACTACAAGCCCATGTAAAACGTCCCTCCCTGGCTCTCCTGTATCCCTGCTGTGCATTTGTCTGCTGACTGGTGTAGCTGGGCCCTGCTCTGTGGGCAAGGCTCCACAATACAAATAAATGCCACCATGAGTAACGACAGACCTTGTGTAACTGCCCCAAACGCGACACAAGTTGTGAGTTGGTCTGAGTCAGTGCCATTGTGTAAGGGGATAATTTTTGCTTTGGCGGTGTTGTGGCCAGCTGGAATTGTTCTCTCTAATAATTGCCAATCTGGATTTCTCCCAGATGGCAACATCTCATAAAGGCTATCTGAGAAGAGCTCTGGCCCACTCTTCAATAAGACTCCACAAGAGAGCTGTTCATCCCTGTCACCCCTCGTCCGTTGCCTCAAGCAAGTCTCCTGTCAATTTGCAGAACAAGTTGTTACTCTGCGTTTATTTTTTCCTTTTTTAATTTTATTTCTTTTTAGAAATTTGTATTTATTACCTTGGCAATGAACCACCTAGCAAGGAACAAACTGTTTTGTGACAGAAAAGATGAGACATTCTGCATTGGACGAGGCAAATCTTCCCTATGTCATCCTCTGATCCCCACCCCCTCCCTAGTTTGTGTTTAACAAGGCTGAGGTTCCATGAAGCACTCATTTCTCCAGCAGAGAGAGGATGAAAGGTTATGCAGTGCACTCACTCAAGGGCCCCTAAGTGAAAATTTCCTCAATGTACAGGTATGTAGTGATTGAAGAGCAGGGAGTAGCCAGTGTGTGATTTCAATCCTGAGCTTCCTGGGGCTTGCCAGCTCACCAGAACCTGAGGAGAACAAGTCTGTATGGAGAGCAGAAATGAGGGTTTATGTAAAATGTAATTACTCTCCTCTGCAGCTGACACTGCACCAGCTCAGCTCCTGATTGAGGTGATATTTGTTTCTGGTCTGCCTCTTCATGTTTATCCATCACTGCAGTACCCAAGTGCCTTGCAATCTAGAAGGTATTTACCCTCTCTCAGCTCTCCCATGAGAGAGTCCTCCGTTAGGGATGGAGAGCCAAGATACTGACTTATGTGAAGAGTTTGGAAACTGGTGGGGCTGTTAGGTCTCTGACCTGAAGAGTAAGACAGAAAGCCATGGTGCCTAAGAGTCAGTTATTTTAGAGACTGGAACTTATTTTAATTCTGCAGCTCCTGGGAGCTTTGCAAATATGTTGATGAAGTATGTGGGATCTGTCACAGTTCTAATATTAGTGAGGTTTGAAATGCAAGATCTGACTTTACTGCTGGAAGTGTGCTCCTTGTATTTCTGTGTTGCCTTGGTCTTACACAGGAAGACCACGAGTCCCAGTTCAACAGAGGTGTGCAGTTTTCCAGGTAAGCTCAATGTGTGAAGGAATTATTTCTTGAAGCCAGATATTTTCTTTCTTTTTTTTTCTTATACCCTCATTCCCTCCAGTTTCATTCACCACAATTGTAGAGATTCTCCTTCCTTCCTTCCTTCCTTCCCTCGTTCCTTCCTTCCTTCCTTCCTTCC
>VWZI01012095.1:516543-557476 GCA_013396835.1 Psilopogon haemacephalus
CTGCCTTCCTTCCTGCCTGCCTTCCTTCCTGCCTGCCTTCCTTCCTGCCTGCCTGCCTTCCTGCCTGCCTTCCTTCCTGCCTTCCTTCCTGCCTTCCTGCCTTCCTGCCTTCCTGCCTTCCTGCCTTCCTTCCTGCCTTCCTGCCTTCCTGCCTTCCTGCCTGCCTTCCTGCCTTCCTTCCTGCCTTCCTTCCTTCCTTCCTTCCCTCCCTCCTTCCCTCCTTCCCACCTTCCTTCCTTCCCGCCTTCCTTCCTTCCTTCCTGCCTTTCCTCCTCTCTTTCTCTCTCTCTCCTTCTCTCTCTCTCTTTCTTTCTTCCTGCTTCAAAATATGGGACTTGAGACATATCACTAAAACAAATCCAAAATACTCAGTGCTCTGATCTGTCAATTGATGTTCTAATACTACCTACAGCAAGCCAAACACTTTGGAGAGTACACTCTTGGAATAAATACAGTCCATCTGAAATCCCTTCTTCAAGAGTGGGGAAGAATGGGCTGGAGAGAGGGAGTTTGCTTCCCTCTAGGTCAGAGTGATGTGAAGACACATCTTCAAGTTGGAATTTTTTCGTTTATATTCTTTTACTTTGCTACAAGATGTTCTGAAAAACAGTGACCTCACCCTTCCTTGACTTCAGTCTGAACTAATCTGAGTTATCCATCCCAGCCAAAGCCCAGGACACGGTTGCATAAATCTTTCATCAAATACTTTTGAACAATAAACAAGCACACAAGAAACTGTTCATGGGCAATTCACAGAAGGAGCTTTTTTGGCTGAAAACAACTCAGGGAGCTCTGTGGAAATGTTCTGAGAAGCAGAGTCTCATGTAAAAAATCCTGTCTTTATTGTTAGCGATCTGACTGGAGGGGACCAGTGAACTGAACCTTCCACTTGGGGGGTTGGGAACATGCAGTGAAGACAGGCGGAATGAGGAAGTTTCTTTGACTCAGACTTGAGATCAGGCTCCATCCCAGATACAAGTGTGTGGGATCAAAATATGTTGGCTCAGCTGGTCTATCTCACTGCCAACACCAAGTTACCCCATTGTCTGTGTAGATTTCAGTGTTTTCCTCACTTTCATGACATCTCTTAGAAAATACTCCAACAGATTCCACTGCTTTGAAGTCTGCCCTGCTCTGTTGGCTATGATTTCCTACTTAATATTGCTGTTTCCTCTGAGATATTCTACAGTCCAGCTCAAACTGCTGTCTCAGTTGTCATCTCCACCTTAAAAAAACCCAAAAAACAAAAAACAAAACATATAGTGGTTTTCAGCCAGCCTCTCTCAGACTTTGCTTGCTTAAATGGCACAGAACTACCCCTTTCAGAGTTTTTTTTTTTTTTAAAGGCTTAGTCAAGTCAATCCCTGTAGGCTCATAAAATATTTTTCTTGCTAGTTCTTGGCCTCCTACCAAGCTGTCAATAACTTTCTAGGAACATGATGCCTGGGACTTAGGGCAGTTCTGTATGCTATGTACGGCTGGTGATGGTAGGGGCAAAGAAAGGTCTTTGGCTGATGTCATGAGAGAAAAAAGAAATCTTCCTCTGGGAAGTCTCAGGCTCTGACTGTACCAGATGGTGGTCCATAAAGACTGAGAAGAGAGAAGTCAGGCAAGGCTCACAGCTAACTAAATAAATCTGAGTACAGGAATTGGGCTTGTAGCAGCTTGCAATGTGCATTCTCCATGTCAGGTACTGTTCCAGGAGCAATACCTCAGTCTGCAATCATAGAATCACAGAATGGTTTAGGTTGGAAGAGACCTCAAAGATCATCCAGTTCCAACCTCCCACCACAGGCAGGGACACCTCCCACTAGAACAAGTCCCTCAAGGCCTCATCCAACCTGGCCTTGAACACCTCCAGGGAGGGAGCATCTACAACCTCACTGGGCAACCTGTTCCACATCATGGAAGTTACTCTCTTATCTGTGGTAGCATATCCATGCCACAGCTTCACCAGACATTGACTGGTCTGTGAGATGGGTCTGGCTGGTGGCCTTTGTTTCTCCACGTAACAGAAACTGAAGAGGAGATCTTCCTGTGATGACTCAGAGGTGAAAGATCTAGGGCAGAGCCACTGGTACTCATCTCCCCCCTGCAAATTCTCTGCTCTTTCTGAGTGCAGAGAAAAGGCTGTTGCTATAGAAACCAGTGGGGAAAATGTACATTATAACACATTTTATATATTTTTTTCCAATGAGATGCTTTAATCTGAGCCTGCCACCAGGTAATTTTAGAGAAACAATGATGCTAATAAGACATCTAAGAGTAATAGTGATTTGAAATAGAATCAAATAATCATCACTTCAAAAACACCTCTGCCAGTGACCTTCTGCCCCAGCCAAGACGCTGGGACAGGGGTTGCAAAGCAGCCCACAATGTGGTACATGACAGGAGAGTAAATCTAAGGCAGTTAAAAGTATATAAGAGGTGGGGGAAGGGCCCTACACAGCAGCAAGTGGTGGTTTACATTTGAGGAAGGACAAAAGTGCTTAAAAAATTGTCTGCAGATTTGACTTGTTGATAGAGAAGGATGGAACAAAGATGGAAGTTAGTATTTGTAATATAAACTCTGTACTATCTTTTCTCCTCTTTACCCACCCAATCTTCTATTGCCATCCTGCCTTTGTGAGCTCCCTTCTGAAGCTCTTTTCTGCTGCCCTTTAAAAAATTATCCCCTAATTTTTTTACTCGCCTTTGAGAGAATAACAAGCCCTTAGGCCTCCCAGATAATCAGAACTATAAGACCTGGAGTCTTGAGGTGACAATGCCCTTTGTGAGGCTGCACCGTGAAAGCCTCTCTGTAGTATCACCCTGGCCTGGTGGCAGTTCTCTTGGGGATCCTTCAAAACAGAAGCCTAATTTAGTCCTCTGGATGTCAAAACAGGCTTTTGCTCTGCTCTTCCCACCCTCAATTTATTTTTTACTTAATTCACCATGACCACTATTTCCTTCCTGATTTGCACTGACCCCGTGGCTTAATTAGATTTTTGTCATTATTTATAGTAGCTCCTGTAATGTGTTGACTTGTAATTTCTTCAGGACAAGGACTTTCTTGCTGGTAGAGCAAAGTACAAAGTAAATCTGAGCCCTGCCTTGTTCCAGGGCTGTGATTAATCCTCAGTAAGGTAGGTGTCCCTCCCTGTTGTCCTGCAAGTGCATGAAAAATATCATAGAATCATAGAATGGTTTAGGTTGGAAGAGACCTCAAAGATCATCCAATTCCAACCCCCTGCCATAGGCAGGGACACCTCCCACTAGATAAGGTCGCTCAAGACCTCATCCAGCCTGGCCTTGAACACCTCCAGGGAGGGAGCAGCCACAACCTCCCTGGGCAACCTGTTCCAGTGCCTCACCACCCTCACTGTGAAGAATTTCTTCCTAACATCCCGTTCAAATCAGTGAGGCTAACTGATAGGTTTAACACAGAGAAATGTAGGACAAGGCAGCTGCTGGGATAAAGCAACTTCATTACACCAGGTAAGACCAAGTAAGGGCACATCTACTCTCAGCATCTTTGCCTACAGGATTTGCTCTAGTCCTGTGTATTTTCATGGCTTCTGGGATTACAGTAAGTTCTGTGAAGGTCACCTAAATCCTAAGGGAAAATTAAAAAAAGAAATAAAAAAAGAAAAATAACAACAAACTGACAACTTCATTCCTCTTCATTGCTCCTGAGGTCTGGATGTAGGTCTGCTCTTTAATCCTTTTAGGATCTTGCAGATTCTTCTCACAGGTAGTAGTTTCCCATCAAGCTCTTCCCTGATCTGTCCTACAGCTTCAGTGGTTAGCAGGGAAGAAACAATTCCCCTTTCCTCCTCCTGCCTTACCTTATGTCTCCTGTGCAAGCAGGTAGCCTTGCTCACTGTTTTGCAGTCTAACCCTCTCCGCAGAACAGAATGGCTGCTAACTGTGAATAAGCAACCCCTACACTCTATCTGGTTTGGGGGCTGTAAGCACTTCTAGAGCCCAGGTAATATATTAATATTAGTAGAATGACTGTTTAATGATAATATAAAAACAAAATAGAAAAAAAAAATTAAATGTCCTCAGGAGCATGATAATCTAACTTCAAAAGCAATTACCATCAGTAACAAAATGCAGAGAGAAGACTAGGATCGCTTTAATAAGATTACTTGCTTATTACCATTTATTTCTTTGGGTGACAGTAATCCTGCTTCACTTTTATGCTCAGCCAGTTTCTTAGGTGCTTCTCACCCTGAGCATCGGCAGGTGAAGCTGGACTGTGAAGCCGAGGTTGGGTGGTCTTCCCATATGATCCAGCACACCTCTGTGAACACCTTTTCCTTTGTTTTCAGCTTCCCTTACTCCTTCACCATTGCCACTGCAAAGTCGGTTTTTTTCCATGCCCTCTGCCTTCATGTCCATGGTGGAATGGGAAGACATGGGGAAATCTGATGGTTTTATGAAGGTGGAAGGAGTGTAGGGAAAATAATTGTAAGAAAGTTAGTGTAGTAAGACAAAGGCAGTGGATTGATGATTACAAAGAGTCTTTAAAAATTATCTTTATCCAGCAAGGCCAAGGAGAGTGGGCAAAGGCTCAGTAAGGCAGTACATGGCATATAGTGCAAGGAGTTCTCCTTTAGCTTCCTGGAGCCCCTTAATCCAGCCTATGGCCAGTGCTTATGCCCTCATCACTCCATCTTCAACTCCTACATGTCTCTGCCTTGCTAGAGCCCCAGACCCTGATCGTGATACATTCAGCAGTCATGCACCTGAGCGAGGATCTGCAGAGAGGTGGGCATGTGCTCAGTGGGACCAGCACTCATGCAGCTGATGCCATGATGCAGACAGTAAGACAGAGAGACTGCTGAGAGCATCAGTGATGTCTCTGCAGAGACCACATTAAATCACACGTGGGACAAGCATGTCTGCTCTATGCACAATGGGCAGAGTTGTTCTGTTGTGTTGGAGGCAACATGAGGAAGAGGAATTGTCTGCTTTCACTTGTGAGGTTTCTACAGGTGAGTTAATGTTCAAAAAACAGGTAGGTAAATAGATTGATAGATAGTCAGACAGAGAAAAAGACAAAAACAGGCTGAAAGAAAAGGACAGACAGAAAAAGAAAGACAGAAAAAGACAGACAGACAGAAAGATGGACAGACAGAAAGAAATAGAACTGTGTAGAAACAGACAAATGTGTAGTCACTGGTGCCTGGATGTTACAAAAGACTCTTCCAGAACTTACTAGATATCTCATCAGGGCTTTCAACCTACAATGTATTTGCCTAGCCATAACTACACAACAAAATAAATAATATTTTTTAAAAAACCCTTCCTTGTTATATCTGGAGAAAGTAAAAAGCATCAGGACACAGCTAATAAATAAACAAACCAGGTTTAATTATAAACCATGTACATATTTATACATAAGGAGGAGGATGTGTTCTGAAAGGTGATGCCCTGGCAACAGCAAAAGAACAGTGTATTTTACCAGTCAATATGCAGTACCAGTGAAGGGTGGAACTGATAAATGACTATGGGATTTTGAGTCCCAGAGGCTAATTTTTACAGACAACCATCATTCTTAGTTTCCTGTCAAATTATAGCATAAGCTAGCCCACAGCTCTGCCCAGGACACAGCAAGGCAGATATAACCAAGAACAGAATTTGAGGGGAAGTGAAACACAAGATATGTGAAGGCTGTTCTGAGGTATATATAACATACACACTGTTGGGTAGCCTTGGGGTCATGCTTAGCCCACAGTTATTTGTGCACACATCTCATTCTACTCAGCAAGTGGCAAGCTCACATCTGAGAGAGCACATTGAGCTTTGAGGGCATACAGGAGCACATCAAACAACAAAACCAGAAGCAGAATAGGGAGAGAGCTGAAGACAAGGAAGCCTGGACTGGGCTGAGAAACGGAAGAAGTGAACGGACAGCCCCAGATCTGTCTGTCCAGCCATTTCAACCCTTTTTGTAGAGCCAGCACGAAGCTTTTGTTCTGAAGAACTTCTGCAGTGCAAAGGTTTCTATCAAGAAAACATCAGACAACAGGGAAAACTGTGAACAGAATGACTAAAGGCATGTTAACAGGAATAACTGTGATGGAGCTGGCTCTATGACTTAATTTTGAAGGAAACCCCAGTCTTGTCTAAGCCTACATATAAATCTGGTCAGCCTTGGCTGATACAAGCAGAGGAAGGAACCATTGCCCCAGTGGCCAGTGAGGCAGAGGATGGCATTTGTACTACAGTATTCAAAGTTAGAGTGACTGCTTTGAGAAACAATATCACACCAGGCTTGCAAAGCAGTCAAATGTATTAGCTTTTTGCAGAACAATTTCACATTCAATCAGTGTACACATTACGTAGTTTTACAAATCAAAACCACCTTTCACTGCTAGAAGGTAGACACCGGTTTGAGATCAATCACACTTGCCACCTTTGCTAAGAACCCACCCCCAAGCAATAAAAAAAACAACAACCCAAATTCCAAATAAAATTTATAATACAAAACAACATTCATGCTAATGTTAAATTACAACTGTCCCAGTAAACATAAAGTCAAGGTCATCTTAATGCAGGTCCTCTCAGAAGCGAGTTAGAGTTCTGTGTCCATATATAGTCCACTCCCAATCTGGGAAATCTCAGTTAAGACTGCTCCCTTTGAAACGTGAGTCTCATTTCTTTAAAGTAATGCTCCACACATGCATGCACACAGACACACAGACATACACAAGCACAGGCATAACCTCCTCTCAGCAGGAGCTGCATGCTTGGCAACTGTTAATGCCTTCTGTACATTTCTTTGCCTTCTTCCTTAATAAGGATGAGGTGGAAATGCCTTTACTCCTCAGGTCTGCACTCCTTAAACAACAAGGGTAAAAGAAGAGGAACTACATCACAAAGACAGAAATGCACTCATAGCTCAGGCATATGATTTTCCCCAGTCATTTACAAGGACAATATTGTTTATATTTGTGAGTCAGCAGAAACCACAGGAAGAGTTGTCCTTTCTCAATGTTGGGTTTTCTGCATGAACCCAATGAGCCCATTCCGTGCTTCCCAGATGACCTTTCTTTAAGGCACTGCATGTGGAGGATGACTTCAGACAGAAGCGTGAGCCCCCTTTACTGGATTGTGCACTTCTCCCTCTCCCTGGACTGACCTTCCCTGAGAACTTTTGATTTGATGTACTTCAGGTCACTGTTGACACTTGGCCGACGAGCAAAGGGGGAGACCATGCCGTAGGCATCCATGTCCTTGACTCGCCGCATCCGGAACGATTTCTGTTGGAAAGTGTCCCCATACTGGATGGAGATTTTCCTGTGGAGGGAAGGGCTCATCTCGTGAGGTAGCTTGGCCATGCTGAAGAGGACATAAAACATCTCATCCACATTGGTGTTCTTCTTGGCTGAAACTTCAAAGTAAGCACAGTTTTCATCACTGGAGACAAGGTCCTCACCTTCATCTGAGCGAACCTTGCGGAAGATTTCACTGTGGTCATTTTTGTTGCCACAGATCACCATAGGGAGGTCAGCAGATTCCTTTGTCTTGTTCTTCAGGCAGGATTTCACCTCAAGGATCTGTTTCTGGAGCCTCTTGACTTCATCAAAGGACTCTCTGTTGTCCAGGCTGAATACCAGAATGAAAACATCCCCTGAAATAAAAAAAAAAAAAAAGAAAAAAAAGAAAGAAGATATTATAAAGCCTGTGTCAGAGGAGCTAATTTTAAAAAAAGCAAAAAGTTTATTTGCCATCTCCTCCCCATACTTTTTGTTTGGCCCTTTGGAATCTATTCACTCAGCTATGCTTCAACTCCAATCCTTCTAATTCAGCTCCCTGCACCCTTCTGTAGCCTTCTGTAGTGCTGTGGAAAAGACTTGTCAGTGATGTTACCTGGGCTATATGTGACTGTGTTCTTAGCTTGTACTGGACTTGCAAGTTAAGGCTCATTTTACTGCCGTTTGCAAACGTGTTTCTATCTCAGCTCTGCTGCTTTGCTTTGCTTTTCTCTTCCTTTCATATATACCTCTGTGCAAAATACAGCCCGGGGAGAGTGAAGAACCATTCAGCCTTGGCCTTTTGGTTATGCAATACATAGAGCAACACCTGAACTGAAGCCTTCTGTCCTGAACACCTATGTCAGGAAGGAAAGGTTTCCCATTGTGCAGTTCTCTGCTGTTGTGTAATTTGCTCAAGAGTATCAGACAATGGAAAAAAAAAAATCCCTCATAAATGACACAGATCCCCATGCATTTCCTTTTGACATTTCCTGACTTACAATTCCTTTTACAAATATAAAATAACAGAAATCCTTGCCTGTTGAATGACCTTCACGTGGAACATGCTAGGAGAACTTTCAAGGGCAACTTTTGCATCCCAGAAACTGACTCTAGGAGCTCACCAAACAAGGATGCTAACCTAGTCAGCTGTGAATGTCATGTTTCACTGGCTAGCTAGAAAATTCTATGGCACACACAGGAAGTAAGTTTGGTGTGAGCTGTGGCTGAATGTCTCCACTGTCACTTTCACAACTGAAGATTACATCTCAGCTCACAACAGGAACAGCTTGACAAAGAGAAAGCACAAGATGAGCCCATCATTTTATTTTTTCTCCCCCTTTAACATATTTGATTAACCATAGAGTAAAAAGGAAGGGTGAAAGTAGAACTACCCTTGGAATATTAAATCAAGAGCAACACACTGGAAATGTTAGGCGGGGGGGAAATCTTTGAGATTTTCTCATTTGGAATTCCCTTCCTGTGCCTTATACATTTGTTTGTCACTGCTTGTATCTTGTAACAACATGATTATTTTGTCCCCTGATGATTTTCACGCCCATGAGATTTTATTCAGCCATTTATTTGTGACTGCAATAAAAAATCTGGAGCAGGAAGGGAAGGCAGGAGGGAAATAAACTAGAGAGAAATCTGTTTCAGACCTTCACCCAGTGGACTTCTTTGCAGCTAATACGCTTCCAATAGTGCCTGGAGCATTCTAGCCAGGAAATATCTCTCTAGAGAAGTGCATCTTGTAACAAAATCAAGCAATTCCTTTAGCTACCTCTCATGAAATAGTCATCTCCAGGCTGAGGACTTTTCACTCACTGTTCCCTATCAGCAAACTTCCCCCTAATTTCTCACCTGTCAGGATGGAAAGCCTCCTCATAGCAGGAAAAGGATGATTCCCAGAGGTGTCAAGGATGTCCAACTGATACATGTCTCCCCGGATGTTGTAGACCTTGCGATGAAAATCCTCAATGGTGGGGGTGTACTGGTCCTCAAAGCGGCCGTTGAGGAAACGGGAGACAATGGAGCTTTTTCCCACTCTGGAGGCTCCCAGCACCACCATGCGATACGAGTTCTTGGCTGGCACATTCAGGTTGCAGTTTCCACCAGACATAGTCTTCATCATTGCTTGATCCTGAAAGAAAAGAAAAATAGCAGAGCTGAAGGAAAGAGCAGAAACTAAAGGGACAATGGAGTAGGGCAGCTCCTTACCAGAAGCTTGTCAAAGAATGCTCTGGAGCATAGTCCTGGCTAATAGAGGAATGGTCCATACAGGAATCTTTTCATTGAGAACGCTTCACTTTTTCAGTCTCACGATGTTGGTATTGTGGTATTGATTTTTTTTTTTGTTGTTGTTTAATTTATTTTAAATTCATGTTAAAAATAAAGGCATAAGGATTGAAAATAGTGTGGGTTAGAATAGTAATTTGCTGTGTTATTTAACATGGAGGGCTAACGCTATTGGCTGTGCTCAGCTTAGACACTAAGTTCCTTTCCACCGTCTGCGTCACTTAGATATTACCAGATTTGTTCAGTAGAGCTTGGTTCTCATTTAGATACATAAACACAGAGGTCAGATTTCCCAATGTATTGCATCTGCTGTAGCTGCCATTAGGACCTAAATTACTTCATTTGGTTTCCTAAATAACGCAGGTTTTCTGAGATTAGCCAAAAGTCAGACAGAAACAAGAATCATGATGGGCATCAGCAGAAGGTAGACATCTCAGTAACTTTAAATAGCTGGTCCCATACTGCCTTTCTTGCTGATTCAGGGAGTTTGAGCCACACAAAAGCCTTCACTGCCCTTTTAGAAAGCAGATTTTAATCTTGCTTTTTGGACTGGTGGTGTGGGAACTCTCTGAGAAGAAACCATCAGCTTTATAGCAGGATGGCTGACGATAGATGGAATGGCAGGAACTTAGATTTTGTAGGAGTTTCAGTCTTCATACATACACAGATGTTAGGGATGTCAGTGTCTTTGTGGGTGCCAAGTACAGGATGAAGGACGGCCACCTAAAATAGCTATTAGGCAAGATTTCCATCCTCTAACAACTAAAATGAGTCTTATGACCTTGGAGATCACAATTTGACATAGCACTTGGGTGCAGAAACCTTTGATAGAAAACAAAGAGTGTTGCTCAACCATTTTTCATGTTCCAGTTCAAAGGAATTGTGTGCCAGAAGGAAAAATATAACCCCTGTATGGGGGAAGCTAATTGGTAAAGCAAAGAAGGCACATTTTTGACAGAGTTTATTTTGTTTCCTAGGATCTCATTAAAGAATAATCAGGTTCCCACTGTGCAATTTATTTAACTTAGGTGTTTATTTAACTTAGGTGTTTATTTAATATTACAGTGCAAGCACTTTATGTACACTGAAAGATAATTTCTGGGTCCATATCTGGATTCCTATCTTTCGCCCAAGTGAATTTTATCTCCCAAGATTTTAAAGTAGCTTTTAATGTAGATTTAATCTCAGTCAAAACCTTAAAGTCTTTTCTTTTGTTTAACATGTGCTAAGCACCAAATCAGCTCTGAGGATATGGCTGCTGCTAAATAAAGAAGTCTCTGGAATTCTGATACAGCATCATTCTAAAGCACAGTGCTATAGCAGCAGGCAACAGCAGAATATGACTCTTTATTATTATTCCTACAATTTCCTGCATGCCAACAGCACTTTCAGCCTTACCTGAAGAGCAGAATAAAATGGAATGCTTTCCTCAAGAATACCTCATGCTCTGAGTTGTATTCAGTGGGCAGGACAGTGCATTGTTAGAGCCAGAGAGAAATGTCACAACATAAATTTGGGTGGACATACACATGCAGAGTTATGGTACCGCTGAGACTGCTGTGGCTGGAAGGACAGCAAGAAGCACACCTGGTGTCTGAACTGGAGCTTGTGTTTTATTTAGAACAGGACCAGTCTTCAGCAGGGCAGAAACACCAAAACAATCTCTAGTCCAACATTGCCATGCATCCTGCATTAGCCCTTTCTTATGTAGCCGGTCAATACTGTCTTGCATCCATGGGCAGACAGATGGTGACAGAGATGCTTTGGGATGTTTGCTTTCACCCGTCAGGCTCTAGTTAGCTGACAGAGAAAACCAGGGAAATAGATTTAATGGGGAAAACCTACAAACTTCTCCACATCCCAGGTTCAGTATTTAGAAGTGGGACTAGATCAGTGTAGCTGCATGAGAAGTGGATGGTATTGGTTCACACCTGCTGAAGGTCAGTTTAGTACAACTTGGCATGGAAGCATCTGAAGGTGAGTGCAGTGAAGCTTTTCAAGCAAATGCCTCCTATGCCCTGAAGAGAATGTGCACGCTGGGGGACTTGGCCAGCAGCTTTACAAGTCAAACTCCAGTGAGTTACACAGCTGGCTGATAGGTAACTACCGAGATGCTGGTGATTAGAGAAACTCCCATCACACAGCAAAGGAAGGTGGTGGACTCTGTCACAGCTGCTGCTTGGAGGGTGATTTTGCACCTTTAGGCATTTATTTCCTCTGCCTTGAAAAGAATTCCATTACTTTGGACCGCAGTACACTGAACAGCTTGGAGAAGGAATTGCCAGCACACCTACCCACAGATGGGGAGAGCAGAACACAGGGAAGCTGAGTGATCGCTTTAGGTCAGACAAATGGGAAGTGTGAACACTTCTGCCGTTCAAACTATTGCTCTTTTCCACCTTTCCTCATTCATCCATCTCTGGTCATTAAATCACACTGCCTCCACCCCATCAAAGCCAAAAATCCTATGTGCAGACTTTTGCTTATTTAAAGATGCTTTGCCTCAAGGACAGAGGTATGCTAAAGAGGAAGAAGGGGGTTGAAGATACAAAGATTTTAATGTATTATATAGTCAGGCCATGATGTTTTTGTTCCACCTATCATCCATTCAAGAGTACTTTTGTGCTCTGCTGACTGCATTTCCTTTCACGTGGAGTCAAAAGACGCTGTTCAGTACTTTGATTTATAGAGTTGCTACCCATCTCATCACCTCTGCTGCAAGTCTGACTCAGAGCGTGCCATTGAGCCAGGAGCATATATTTGTATTTTGTGCTCTTTCTTCTTATCCCCTGACTCCAGTTTTTCTCTAGTTCAATATAACCTGTCTTATTGTCCCCTCAGAAAAGAAATCAAGCTTCAGCTTTCACACCCAGGGGCGTGGGAGAGCACAGGGACTCATACATTGAAAAAGATTAAAGACAGAAGAAAGGAAACAGAGAGAGACCACATGTTCGTGTACTAAATAAAGCAAAATCAATCAGAAGAGAATGAGGAGACAACCGACCTCCAGCTGGCTATAATCTACATCTTTTCCTCCCAGTTTATTAAATGTTTAAGCATAGATGAATTCCCAGTGGTACCTTCTGCTTTATACACTGGCTTGATGTTAGAAACTTTACATAAAGTACAGCACAGGGATTTAAAAATGCCACATAAATGTAGGCAGTGAGTGCTATCTCCACTTAATAAAGGGAAAAGCTGCTGCACCCAGAGAGAGCTGAAACAGCAGCCCAAATTCAATATTAAACCTAATTTCTTTTAACTCTCTGTGTTACCTTATATCTCACCACCACTGCTTGTTTCATAGACAGAGGTTGGAGTGAATGTCAATGCACCTGCTTTTGCACACTCCTGAGGTGCACTTGTTAGAATTTCAGAGAGCTGCTGACAGATTCAATCCTGAGCATCTGAAGAGAGAAACCTTTCTTCATTCAACCGTCCTAGAGCTCTTATACCTTAGTTTCCCATCCTCCCATCAGGGAGTATCCTTCCTACCACTCCCCATCCACAAACAGACTTCTGAACTACCTCTCTTGCACTTGGCAGTCTTCATCTACTGTTTGTGTCACCCCAGTGTAATTCACTGCATGCAGCTCAAAGGCACATAGGCAAACACAAATTGTACTGTACATAACAGACCTGTCATTTGCTAATCACTGCTAGCATCCCCGTAATTTTCATGCACACTCCCATGGGATGATTTTTTCCTACTTTCATCCCAAACTCCATGCTACTGTCTTACCTCTCTCTCCTGAGCGGAGCGGTCCTGGCTCTTGATGCAGTCCGTTGAAGCTGCTAACTAATCAGAGGTGGCTGCTGCTGTAAGAGGCTGCTGTTCTGTGGGTCCCACGTTGCTTCTTCCAGGCTCAGTTCTTCACCAGTATTTCCTGGGAACTTAACAGGACTGAGAAGGACCGCAGGGCTCCAGAGGGTGTTCCCCCATGAATGATCAGGCTGAAGAAGGTTGTCAGAATTGGTGACAGCTTCACCCTTTGGAGAGATGAGTTCTTCTGCTCGCAGACTCCGTTGGAGAGGGGGAGAGGCAGAATCTCTCCCTCTCCCACTAGCTTCTCTTGCAAGTTGCACTGGCAAGGAGGAGTGGGTCTCTGGAGCGACACAGAATCGTGCAGGGTCCTGGGAGCATCCAGCTGGCCCACCCTACCTCTACTCCTCCTCAGTCTCTGTGGGGACAAAACAGTGAAGGTGTCTATGATGAACCTATCCTTCCCTGGGTCTTGCCTGGCATAAGCCCCCAAGAGCTTCTTCTCTTCTAGTCTGGGATTTGCTTTAAAATATTCTTTCTAAGACAGAAGAGGCTTTCCCTTACATTTGTCAGTCAAGTGTTTCTGCTTCCCTTCCTGCCTTTCTCCCTCTCGCTCTCACAACTACTGGCAAATTGCAGATTTTCCTTCTGTAGGACTCACTGATAATTGGCTCAACTCCTCCCTTGAAGTCAGTGTCAGACACAGAGGGAAGGAGGGTTGCTGAGGGGGTGGGATTTTGTGCCTATTGAAAAAAAATCTTTTATTTTCTCCTCCAAACAGAAAGTTCATAGGCATTGCAGGCTGCACATTCCCTGTCTTTCCACCAGAGACCTCTATGTATGCATGTGTGGAGACCGAGTTTGTGTGTGAGAGACACAAAGACTTCACTTACTTTGCGAGCTAGAAATTCATAAGCTGTTTCTAAAGGATCTATACTTCTGTGATGATCTTTTTTGCTAGATAGAAGCAGACTGACTCATCTTCCCAAGAGGAGCTTTCCTGTAATTCTCCTGCAGTATGGAATACTTTATCTTGTTCCTTCAGGCAAAGAAAAAAGAAAAAAAAATTTAAAAAGAAGAAAATAAAAAGGAAGAAAAGAAATAAAATTTTCTAGATGTTTTGTCAACAAGAGAAGGAAAGGGAGGATGATATCCCGAATTCAAATATAATTTCCAGTCTCCCACAACTCTTTTTCTTAGAGCAAACTTACTCTTCACTGAGCAAAATAATTCCTCCAACTACCTTGTCTGTTTCATCTCCAGATCCCCACAACAAATCCTGAAGCTTTTGAGAAATTCCTGAGATGCTTTGCTTTTTCTCATTTTTCTCCTCCAAGCACGAGGAAGTTTCTGTTGTCACCTTCAGAATATGGTTCCCTCCTCCTCCTATGCTCCATGCATTGTGGAGCAGCCACCAGCAGCTCTTGAGAAGGCTGCCATGGCTGATGCAAGCCACATCATGTGCCATGTGCCACAACAGGGGCTATGAGATGGGTCCTGCACAACCATCTGTGAGAGGCAGCATCTCCCACTAAGGTCAGACTTGAGCAGGAGAAAGATTTGGGGGTCTCAGGCTAACACCAAGACCAATATAATTGATCAAATTTGGGAAAAAGCAGATTCTGCAGACAACTTTAGGTGTGGGAAGGAAGGGCACAGCACCATTAGAACACTGCAGTATTAGTGAGCTGGTCATGCCCTGAACTCAGCTCCCTTTTAGACTGCAATACCAGGAGTCCTTTTTCAGCTTGTGAGTCTTTTCTCTTTGTTAAAGAGTAGAGGACTATTTTTAGGTCTCAGAAAATGCTTTGAAATAAGATATGACACTTTCCATTCCCAAATCAGATCAAACCCAGTCCAAAAGCTGCCATCCTTGGTGCCTGGTCAACAATTTGTGTAGCTTAGATCCAAACAGGGTGAGCAGCATGCTAGTATCATTGTCAGGGGAGGAACTGCTGCAAAAAATCAGCAACATCAAGACCTGCAGGGCTACAGAGAATAGACTCCTCTTTCATGCCTATGGTTCATATATGATGGTAGGGGTTCTCTGCCAAGAAACAGAGAAACCGTGAAGACCATCTCATCAGCCTGGAATCTCAGCCTATTCAAGCTCTCCAAAATGCAAAGCACTTGCCTAGCTGGCTTCACTCAGCCCAAACTCCTACTTGACTGCCTTCTCCAGCACTTAAAGTAGCCAACTGAGTTCCTCAAATTATATCAAAATAAATAGGAAGACACTTGACTAGGCTCCTTGGTTTTGTTTGATCTCCTAGCAAATAGCTAGAAAAAATAATAAATTGCTTCTGAAGTAAGCTTTTGAAAGGTGATTGTTAACTGTGAGCCCTCAGAGGCTTGAGAGAGGTTGCTGCAATCATTGGATTGGGTGTTTTTGCTTCATTTTTTTTTTTCCTGGTGTGCTCCCAGTTCAGGGGTTGACAGAAGGTTTGGTTTTCATGCCTTCTGTCAGGGCTCAGGAGACCACAGCTTAAAAATGCCTGCTTTTCCAAGGATGTCCTGGAAGTGTCTGGTTGAGAAGTCAAGCTATATTTGCCCCCATCTGAGGTGCTGGGATGGCAGCAACTCTTTTAGGGTTATGAAGCACACAAGTTTGGACCAAAGGGATGAAGAGAAAAAAATCTCTGCCTCAGCAGTTTCCTCTGGTTAGTCAGAGACCATCAGCTTTTCAGCAAGCTTACACATATTTACCAATTTAAAATCCAAGATTACAATGAATTACTCTCTGGAAGCATTTCTCCCTCCTACTCCTCCAGCCTAAAAGCTTAAATGAGGCTTTTATCTGGCTAAGGCTGACTTGGAGGATAAAAGGCTATGACTGCAGAGAATCACCATCCCCAGGTGCTGTGGGTGACACTGGCCACAGCTTGTGGTGCAGTCTTCAAGTGTGGGTGTTCAGTGTGACAGACAAGTGAAGCAGAACACATGGCAGATGAGTTACATCAACTCAGCAACATGGTATATGTAGGACTAACTGACAACAAATTACCTCTTTGATGCTGCAGCTCGTTAGCAGTACAGCTGTTGCCTCCAAGGCTGGCATGTGGGTCCTGCCAGCTCATCCGTGGACCTGCCTCGGCTGTGGAAGTTGCTGCAGATGGCACAGCTGTGGCCAGCAGACAAGACAGATGTGCTTATTTTGACTCTGCCTGGACCGTGGGTGAGCAGAGAGGAAGGACTTGAGAAGGCAAGCCAAAAGAAGGGGAATAGAAATATTGCAGGCAGGGGCTGGTTAAAAAAAATGTCCAGAGGAAGAGGGAGAGACAAATGCAAAGAACTACTGTCATACATTGCACTAACTACTTGGCTCCAAATAGTAGTGAAGACTTACAGCGAAGTGACTTGGTTTATGGTGGGACACATGAACAAGCAGCTGCTTCTTGGCCCCCTCAAAGCAGCTTCCTCCTCTCTGAAGAAAAGCACAGCTCCCAGGCAGCACACAGGCTGACCACTTCTGCGTCAGGAACTGGGGGAGTGTGGGCTCGTCAGATAGAGGTATTACTGCCACGAGTAATTTATACCTTCTGCAGCTCCAGATACCAGCCACGGCTAGAGGCAGAGACTGATGTGATGGGTTGATGCAGCAAGACCAGTCTGTTTTTCTCCACCTTAAGGCAAATGACAGAAGTGACAACTGCGTGCTGGTCAGAATTAGTTCAAGACAAAAGATGTTCCAAGACTTTTGTCTGCTCTTCAAAAGCAAATGCAACAGAGATTCAATATTTAAACGAGCTTTTCTCTCTCTTTCCTCATTAGTTTTCATCCCTCTCATTATTCAGTAAAGGAAGCTCATTTTTCCACCCCCTCACCTTCCCACATTCATTTCTCATGCTTGGTCCCCCTCCCTTCAAGCAAAACTGCAAAGTTAGTCTTCAGGAGTCAGTAAACTGCAGGTGGCATATTCTGAATAGCAAGTCCATGAGCAGCCACAGGTATTACTGCCCCTGCATTACCTGTCCTTCCTGGGAACCTAAACTCAATGAAGGGCTGTGCAGGGTTGTTAGAGTGACTGGGAAGATAAGCAACGATCATCAGTTACAAGTGAGAACAGTAGTTCTTGGGAGAATACAGCTGGAGAAGGCATGCACTTTGAGAAGGTGGTGGTCTGACTTATATTCCTGCTGCTGTCACAGAATTTGTATGCGACTGTAATTTCTCAGCATCCTGGGGTGTAAAATGGGTTAATAATATTTGCTGAGGTGCCTGGAAATGTAAAATAATTGCTTTGCTGTGAAAAAAACATCCAGGTCATCGTTATTTGCTGCGCTTGCTGTGAATAGGTTTTTTAAATTACATTTTAATGAAACATTTTTGAGAAAAGACTGCATTTCTAGTTCCCCTCCTTTCCTTTTGCTACTGACACAGCACGTCCACATTTCCTCACCACTGCTGCATGCATCCTTTCATTTCCATTCCACTGCTGAAGCTGTTTAAATCTTCCCCATCCTTGAAAAATTACTAAGACGCAAAATTAAAGCTTTAAAAAATGTCTATTATTAAAAAAAAAAAAAAAAAAAAGTTTCAGGGTAGAACATGAGGGATGAAAAAACCCCAAACAAAGTGTACCATTGATTTCTTTACCCTCAAGGCGGGGTTGGCTTATAGTTTCTCAGGTCCTGATGGAGGAAAAGCAATCCCCACACCATCCATCTGTGTAGCCTATGATCCTACCAGCATGAAGGACAAGTCGTGCACTCACCTGACAGTGACTGCAGAATGCTTTGTGAGCTTTTCAGGAAGGAGTAGGTGTAGCTACACATCACGACTTTCAGTCTCTGGTCAGCATCCCGTTTCCCTGTCTCCTTTGGAGTCCTTTGTCCAGAACAATAACTGCATACCTGGGAATGTGCCCATGCACATCTCTGCTGCTGAATGATGCTGGTAGCAAGGGGTTCACTCCAAATGCCCCCCAGAATTCTCCTCTGGCTGATATCATCCCTGGTGCTTTGAAAAGCCAGGCAAATCATCCCTTTTGTGGACACTTCTATAGCTGTGTCCTCACTGTTCCTACCTGACTCCCCAAGACATGATCTTACTTGTCCTCTTTTACTATCCATTCTGATTCTCCTACCGGGACTGAAAACTGTCTCTGGAAAACTTTTACCTGTGATGGGAAGATGAACAATTAAGTGAGCAGAAGTAAATAGAGCTGAAAATAAAGAAAAATAAACAGTATAGAAACAAGAGGAGAAGCTTTAAAAACCTCCACAGAATCACAGTAAAATCCAGTTTGGAAAAGACCCTCAGGATCACCAGGTCCAACCTATAGCCTACTGAACAAGATTCACCTTAAACCATATCCCTAAGCACCACAGCCAAATGATCCTTAAACACATCCAGGGTCAGTCTATGAAGCAGAGACCAACAAGCCAAAGTTCTCTTCAGCACACGTGATGCTGCTTGTTAATGTGCTATTATATTTTGGTCTCTGTTAAACAGTGTTAATCACAAGGCTGGATCTGGTCACTGTGAGTGAGATCAGCTGGGTCTCTACAAACACTCCCATTCAGAAGCCCTCTTTGCCTTGCAAGCTGCTGAGTGGGGAGAAAAAAAAAAAAAAAAGCTTCTTTCTCACTTTTATTCATATTCCACCAACACCTCCCAGCTACACCTGTGCTTCCAGAAAATGAGATAATTCACCTGTAAAACTCAATGATCTCCTCTGAGCACAAATCTGTCAACACGGTTGTCTTTTCATGCCTGGGAGATGGGCTTCTCTAAACCCACTGTTGCTCCCTGAAGCCATGCAGGTGGGCTGTGCAACCTCGAGCTGATTGCTCAGATGGTTCCCTTGGTTATCTTCATGGAGCCAGAGCGTGAGCACTGAAGATGTCTAGTACTAAGTGATCTTCTTGGGTTGCCACCCTGAAACTTCATGGTTCTGCCTCTGCTTCTGCATGATTCTGCACAGGTTTGAATTGGCACTTGGTTTCACTGTGGTCTCTCACACGAACAACAGCAAGATGTTGATGATTAATATGAACTAGGGCACTGTGTCCTCATACTAGGCTAATTGTTTCTGTGCCCTCCTCTGTCTAAGAGACCAGTCCCATGCAAGAACCTGGTTCTTTCACTGTTCCTTTCATTAAGACACTAAGAATGTTTCAGAAAAATGTCACATTCCTTTAATTTGTGAGGTATTATACGCCTTTATTAATAATCAAAAGAAGCCAGTGAATGGGACTCATTCCAGGTAGAAGAGCAGGTGAGAATGACAGATTGTTCTTCTGTATTTCTTTTTGTTCTAGTTCTGTTTCCCTCTCTCAAAGGACTGCAATTATGTACTCAAGATCCAAAGTGAAATCAATTATAATAATAATGGCAATACTTTGTACTTCTAATGTAACCATTCTGTTATTTCCACATACTCTGCAAATATCTAGGATGCTAAGCTCAGTCCCTCCGATGGAGTAGGACCATTACTACTTTAGCAGTTTACAGTTAGAAACAAATGAATGTACATACAGGTTTTTAACAGTAACTTCCAAGTGACTCAGGGTGAGTTTCTCCAGACTTGAACCCACTCTGCTCTCACTCCAAAATAACTGAAAACTAAGCAACCATCACTAATGAGCTGCAGAGCATGAGTTAATCAGTCCTTTAGAGAGATATAGCTTTTATCCACTTTGGAGCATGAGCAGAATGAGTTGTATCTGTCTGGAAAGGGCCATGCAAATAATAGCCTCCAGATTAGAAGACTGGAAACATGTTGTTGTTCCCAGTGCCAGGCATCAGCTGTATGGCCAGGAGGTGACACAGTACACAGAGATATGTGTATAACAAATGCTTACTGCAGAGTACCCAAACCATCAGTGAAATATGAATAACCTCATCTGTGTCCTTGAAAAGACAGCTTTGCCCCCTTAAAAAGAGGCACTGTTGCCTGCTACAATCTCTCCACAAGTATACGTCAAGTCCTCAAAATCACAGAACAGACTTAAAGCCTGCAAGATTAAAACAAACTAGATAAGAAGAAAGCCCTCAGGGTGCCTCAGGGTCAGGTTTTATTCAGCAGCAGAAATGACTAGAGTGTTATTTTTTTACCTAAAAAAAAATCAGAGCTCTGACTAAATCTTCTGGTTTTGCACATATTTAAGGAGAGAGTTGAAACTTGAATGGGTCTCTTCACCTCTCTGGTGATCAGGAAATAAGAAAATTCAGATGTTTTTAGTGATGGCTACAAGCAATTCTTCTTTGTACAGAGTGCTGCTGCCTGCCTCCTCAGGGGCAAGATTTCAAGCCTGGAGCAATCCAATCTGAGTTTCTGAACTGATGTCCTGCCCAGTAAAAGCTTTAGGGCAACACCAACCTTTTCTTGCTGGGAGCCTGTTCCCTCTGCTGAGGCTGCAGGCTGTCCTAGCCTGGCACCTCAGTTTTAGCAACGTAAAAAGCTGTTTCTTTTACAAGAAACCCTATCAAAGTGGCTTTTATTCTGGTGTAAATGACTAAGCAAGCTGCTGAGTCAAAGAAAATCAGATCTAAAGCATTTTCTACATGTTTGTTCTGGCTGAAGACTCAGAGGACGTGTACAGGAGTATAAATTTACCCATTACCTTCTCTACCACTTTATTCTCCCAGCCTCCCTCTGTCCAGGGGAGCTTGTTCTTCTTCAGATAATCTCACAAGAATCCAATTAACAAGCAAACTTTCCCTCTTCAGTTCTGTATGAGACCACCAGATTATTAAAAGTTCCCATTGGCTCTGACTTTTCTTTGAAGCAGAGGGCAACTACATATGTCAAATGAACAGAAGGGACAAAGTTAATTACTGTCAAACTAGCCCATCAGGATTTCCACTCCTGATAGTGCTGGAGTGTAGAGAAAAGGGTATATGATTTATGTGGCAGGTCAAACAAAGGGAAGGGAACAACCAAAAGTATTTGTATTGGAAATCACTGCTAATTAGTATAGGATATAAAAACTCAAAGCTGCTTCATCTGCCACTCTCTTCCATGCGGTACAGACCTACTCTACACCGCATTTTCGTTTTGTCTCAAGGATTTGACCCTTTAACCATACAAACTAATTCTAGACGCCTCCCTTACTAAGGGAGGGGGTAAGGGGAGAAGATAAGGAGTTCTTTTTTCCCCCACTTTTGTACTTGATGAGAGTTTATGTAAGCACCCGGAAATCGCGGTTCCTCCTTCTCACTGTTTTTGAAGGGCGCTTTACACTTTAATGCTACAGAAAGCAAGCCGAGCACACAGATCCTTGCTGTACCTGTGATTCTTTTGATGAGTGACAGCACAGGCTCAATTCTGCCAGTTAGGACTTGAAATCAAATTCAGCAGTAAAGCGTGGAGGGTAACAAAACAGAAGTGCTACAAACCAGTCGCCCTGGCGCAGTCCCTGGGTGGCTGCACAAGGACCGTGGGTACGCACACCTCTCAGCCTGCTCCACCGATTGAATAAAGCCTTTGCCACTGGTACACCATTCTGGGGTGTGCTGCCACTCTTGCAGGCCCACAGTATTGTTCAGACGGGGAGATGGATGGGAGGAACTAGGGAATGAAGTTGGCATAGCAACCTCAGGCTTTGCGCTTTCAGGCTTATGCAACTACAAGCAGGTTGGGAAGGTGCGAAAGGGCACTTCCCTTCTCTCGCACACCCAGAGCCTCCTCAGCCCACGCTTCTCATCCTCGGGTAGTTAACAGAAACCAGTGATCTGCTAGAGCTTTGTGCTTCCTTCAAAGCCTCACCCCTGCCTTGAATTTCCTTCTGGAGGCTTCACAAGCTTTCGAAGCACTTTTCATTCACTCATCCTGAGAAAGGCTCTTGGTTCAGTGCTTCTGCCCACCACCAGCAGCCACCAAACAAGGGTTCTTCAAGCACAAAGTGCACCACTGAACATAGGATTCGTGACCTCCCAACAAGTGTGGCGTAGCACTTGGTGTGCCTCAGCATATTCAGCTTTACAAAACTGTGGTCTGGGCCTGCACTGAGGAAGAACAATCTCTCAGCAAGGACAAGATGAAGAGGGTCTGTGATGACACTTTACTGTCATTGCCAGTGAAGATTTTAGTCCCTAGGCATTTTCAGGTGAACAACCAAGAAACTTTCCTGTCCTCCCCTTATAAACAAAGGGGAAAGGTGAAGAGAAGCCAGGGGGGTTGTTTGCAGAATGAATCTCTGTGAGGCTCTTCCAGCATACAGTATTTTGTGGGGTTGACTGGAGATCTGCTTTTAGCACGACTCATTACAGCCTCAGTTACAAGTTTTTTAGACACCACCAGCAACTGTATCTATCATGCTAGACAAATTTTATTTGAAAATACTGAAAAGGGCAAATAGAGAATAAATCTGATGTCCTCACTCTATCTGAGCTAATGTAAACTCTTGCCAGCAGGGAGAGCTTTAAAGTGGACAGACAAGCAGCTTTGGTTAGAGGTGCCAAAGGGCACTGTGCTGAGCAGAGCATATGGCTGCTCAATAACCAGTGCAAATCCTTCTGGTTTTACAGCAAATCTCTGAGCAGCTGATGAGATTCAAGTCCTCTTGCATTTGGATCTGTGTGCTGAGAGAAAAAATAATCTCAGTTTTATTCTTATTTTAAAGCATGGAAAGCAATGCAGAGACAACAAACCAAGGCTTTCCTGCATGGAGAAAATTTGGTAAGTGTAATTTGAATTAGCTCTACAAATTCAGATGTCGGGACATAAAAGCAGATTATTCCTGTTTTCAGTCATAAAATAAATATTAATAACTTGCAAGCCAGTCATGTGACTTGGGAGAAGGTGACTCTCGAGCTTCCAAATGCTTGGCATGGTAGTATTGACATTGCTACAAACACCTTCAGTGTCCCATTAGCACCTAGTTGGAGGTGCTGGGACTTCCCACATAGCCACCACATAAGGAGAGAGCCATGGCTGCTCAAATATTAACATTTTGCTAACCCTCAGTTCCTTGGCCTGCAAAATATGTCCTGCTATGTTTCTCAGTGAACTTAGCCAAGCTTCCTTAAGCATGAATGAGCAGGGTGGATGATGAGCATTTCATAGCCAGTTCACTACCTGCTTTGTGGCTGGACAGCTTTTTTCTTTACAGAAATCCCTTCTAGCTAAGGCACAGATTTTCTGCACTCCAGAGGCTGATCTTCAGGGCATACAGTATATGAGTTGCTGGAGCAAAGTGAACACATACACATTCTTTTGGGGTACTTCTAGGTATTTTTCATCCTTTGGTCAGGAGGGAGCAAGGGAAGGTGACAGACATCACACATATTCTGAAGGTGGATGTACTTGTGGAAAGAGAACAAAGCACACAAGTTGCCTTGAATGTTCTTTAGTGGCCCTTTCAGACCCCTTCCCCAACTCTTAACTTGCAGCTATTCTGCGTGTGGGCCTACAGGACTCATCAAAATGGATCTGCAAAGGGAAGGGAGGGACAGTCATACCTTGCTCCACCACCTCCAGAGGGGAAAGTTACTCTTGCTAGAGCCTCGTGAGAACAAGCCTATACTCACTGGGCTCAGAATTAGGAAGAATGTTATGGTCTGTTCACCTGGGCAAGCTAATACTTGCATGCAAAGCAGCCTGCAATGCCAGGTTCTCACGTTTGGTAGCTTGGGTCTGTAAGCTCCCTTCAGGCTACATTTTTAATGAAAGTAAATGTTATGACACAAAGATGGAAATAATGCATGGCCATAAGAATGAAATGTCAGGTATTGTCACTTCCTCTCTGGTTATCAGCAAAGTAAGCCAAGCAGACCTGGGGGTCTGGATTAATGAAAAGCTCAACATGAGCTGGAAGTGTGCACATGCAGCCCAGAGAGCAACTGTGTGCTGGGCTGCATCAAGAACAGTGTGGCCAGCAGGGCAAGGGAGAAGATTCTGCCTCTTTACTCTGCTCTCATCAGACCCCACCTGGAGTACTGTGTGCAGTTCTGGAGCTCCCAACACAAGAAGGACATGGAACTGTTGGAGCAAGTCCAGAGGAGGGCCATGAAGATGCTCAGAGGGCTGCAGCAGCTTTGTTATGAGGACAGGCTACAAGAGGTGGGGCTCTGCAGCCTGGAGAAATGAAGGCTTTGAGGGGACCTTATAGTAGCCTTCCAGTATCTGAAGGGGGCCTACAGGAGGTCTTGTAATGACAGGACAAGGGGCAATGGGTTTAAACTGGCAGAGGGGAGATTTAAACTGGATGTTAGGAGGAAGTTCTTTACAGTGAGGTTGGTGAGATACTGGAATGGGTTGCTCAGGCCAGGTTGGATGAGGCCTTGAGTGACCTGTTCTAGTGGGAGCTATCCCTGCCTATTGGAGGGGGTTGGAACTGGATGATCTTTGAGGTTCCATCCAACCTAAACCATTCTATGATTCTAAGATTGTAGCATATCAGTCCCAGCTCCACACAGAGTGGTAAACAGCCTGTAAATACATTACAGCACAGTTTTAAACTCTTGCTTAAGCTAAGGATTTTCTATTTCCTGACTGTCCTATCACTATAGTGCAGAGAGGTCCTGGAATATTGCCTGCATCTGCATGTAGTGATGAAGATGTCTCTCAGCATTATTCAGACTGTTACCAGACACAGATGGCATCCACCTTCCTCACTGACCACCAGCTGTCCAGAGAGACAGTCTGACAGAGCAGGTCAGAGTAGTATAGAGGGGCTACTGCCCTTTGAGACTGCAGCAGAGCCCCCAGCATTGGCCAAGCTTACAGTCATTTTTCTGGCTGGTGTACAAGGACCACATGGGCAAGCATGATTTGCTGTTCATTTCTCTCTCATCTCTACAGCCATGGCTGCTTTGCATTTCTCCCCACGATGGCACCAGCCATGAGCCAAACCCAGTGTACAGATACGGTGAGGAAGCTGAATCCTAGGAGTTGCGGGAGATATGGTGAGTGCCCTTCACAGTACTTCATTGCTGCTGGAGCTTTGAGAATGAAGTCGACATGGAATAAAGTTAAAAATGAGCCAAGTGGCTCACGGAGGGGGTGCCTTGCTGGGGGTGGCAGAGAGATGGCAGAGAGCTGCTCATTGTTCTCCTCCCTGGCAGCCACCCCTGTCAAACTCCCTGTTCACACAGGGTTTTACAAGCACTCTGTGCCAGCCTTTTTACTGAATTTGGCCTGATGGCCAAAGTCACCCTCAAATGAAAAGACAGTGAAATTCTTTCACATCTGATGCCTTCTGTTGTCTGCCACTGTCATGGAGAGTAAAAGACAATCACAGATAAAATGCCCAAACATGGTGGAGTTGGAGTCAGTGGCTGTGGACAACATCTGGCACTCTTGCCGTGAGAACTTTACAAATCACAATTTGTGTCAGTGCAGTGCTTGTGCTCTGCAAAATGCCCCTTTGTGGGCCTTCTTTGGACATCAAGTGAGTGAGTGCTTCACAGAGTGCTTTTGGATAGTGCACCCAAAGCATAGTTCCATAGCACTGGGGCTTGTCTACAGTGGGATTTGGGCTCAGGGAATATCACAAACAATTCTTGTTTTGTGCTCTTCTGCTACTTTCCTGCACCCAAATCTTTTCTCTCACTCTCCAGCACTGATTGTGGCCAGTCCCATTCAAAGGTGGACACTGGTCTGCTTGCCGTAAAGCTCTTCTCTTCTCCCAGCACTCATAGTACCAAGTTGGGTAGTGCAGACAGCAAGCGTCAGAAGGAAAACAACCTTGTTAACAGAAATGGATTTTTCTCTCCACACAGATGGTCAGCGAATATTTTTAAACACAGCCTCAACAAGATGTGCTAATTGGTACCACTCTAACCCCATGATCCTTTCTCGTAAGCAAGCTAAAGAACAGATGGATATTATTATGAAACTCCAGGGAGATGGATGACTGCATAGTGAAGTGGACACGTTGGCTACACAGGCCATGTATGTCAGCCAGAAAACTAAACACAAGCAGTTTGGACTGCATTGGTTTCTATCATCCCAGCCTTGAAAGGCAATACCTACTATTTACTTGACTCTGGCCAGACGTCTATTGAAATAATGAGCTTAAGTGCACTCCTTTGCAAGAAAGATCTTGGGGGGATGGTGGAATGTCCTGTGACTGAGTGCCTGGAGTCGAGCTTAGATCACCCCCTTCTCCCAGAAGGTCACATCTCCCTGTCCTCTCAGTCACATCCTGCCAGAATACACAACAGAAACCTGTATAGAGAGAGAAACCTTCTTTTGACATCCTCATTTTGCCTTGTTTAGAGCAGAGACTAAACCCAAAATCCTGGGAGCATGACCTCACTGTCACACACCTGATGATTTGAGTTGAGGACCCCAAATTCTGCTGGTGTTACTCTTCTTTGAAAAAAAAAAGTGGTACTGCTGAAAGCAGAGAAGGCTATGGCACTCTCCCAGGGATCCTAGAATAATGTCTTTCACTTCCTCTTTCTTGTCTCCTGAGATGCTCATGCTGATACAGTGATGATCTCAGCAAATGAAGGAATTATGCAGTTTTAGGTATGAGATACCCATAAAACCTTTCCTGTAACATAGCGGATGAGCTCCTTTGTGAAATGAGTAACTAAAACAAGAGCATCTGCTACCTCAAATATAGATACAGAAGGAGGTTTGGTTTTTTTTTTTTTTTTGGTCCAGATTAAAAGCAGGTTAGTGGCTTTTGTCTATTACTATTTCATGAAGGCTTTTGTGCCTGTGGAAAACAGGCAGCAACATTTGAAAAAAAAGAAAGGCATGGGAGAAAGGCCCTGAAGAGAGGTTGGAGAAAGAGACTTCTGAGCTATATGATTTAAAAAAGGTTTTAGGACCCAAGAATAACTAAGCTCTCCCTGCTGTGTGCACATAAGCAGTATTTCATACCTCCTTACAGAACTGTGTACAAAATCCCCAGCTGCATTAACAGTCTCTTTGCCTGGTGAAAACCACCTTTTGGTTGAAGGAGACAGCAACTGTCTATCCCTCCTTAAGTGGTAAATCCCCTACTCAGAGGAGACATCTTAAACAGGGGTATTAACAGGAGATAGAATAGAATAGAATAGAATAGAATAGAATAGAATAGAATAGAATAGAATAGAATAGAATAGAATAGAATAGAATAGTCCAGGTTGGAAGAGACCTCCAAGATCATCCAGTCCAACCTATCACCCAGCCCTATCCAATGGCACTAAGTGCTACATCCAGTCTTTTCTTGAACACCTCCAGGGATGGTGACTCCACCACCTCCCTGGGCAGCCCATTCCAATGCCAGTCACTTTCTCTGTGAAGAACTTCTTCCTAATATCCAGCCTATACACAATTTCTCTCTGTGAAGAACTTCCTAATATCCAGCTGATACACAACTTGAGACCATGTCCCCTTGTTCTGTTGCTGGTTGCCTGGGAAAAGAGACCAACCCTCACCTGGCTACAACCCACCTTCAGGTTATAACCACAGTTCACAAACACCCCAAGGATGCAGACATAAAGGAAGACAGAGTATGGCTTGGCATGAGTTGAGGAGCAGTGCAATGCCATGGCAGATTCTGAACGCTGTGGTCTGGATGGCTTTGGACTAATCTGCAGGGGAAGTGGTGAAAGCCATGCTACTTTTTGTCCTGTGTGGAACTCGACAGACTGAGACACTGGGCAGTGTCCTGCAGTGTCATCAGTCCTCTTCTGCCAGGCAGTTACCTGCTCAGATCCTCTTCCATCTCTGGAACTTTGGAAGAACACATCATCACAACAAACACCAGCCTTTCTTTATCCTGGCTAACACAAGCAGAAGAGCAGCTACACCTTTCATGAGCAATCCAGGGACAAGAGTCCTAGGAATCCCTTCAGGGCAGGTTACAGTATGTTTTAATCCTCAGACACAGCACTTCAGGGAATGCTTGCAAGCAGAACTTGAGGTCCAGCCTGCCATTACAAAGACAGTTGGGAGGCAGAACAGATAAATTAAAAAGGAATGCACATCTTCAAAGGAAAAGCTACCCATCTGACTGTCCCTTAGAAGAATTTTCTTTGCTTTTAAGATCCAACCCCCCGGCAACTCCTTCCCTGTCCTGAGTTCTGGAGCTATGCTTGTTGGTGTCACTGGGTGACAGGAGGCTGAGAGGTAATGTATGGCACTGTCAGACATGGACAAAGAAAAGCCTGCCCTTCTTCCAGGGAAGGAGACAGTAGTGTAGTGAGGGTAGGAAGATGTCAGTCAGCATTTGCCTCCCTCAGTAAGGCTGGGCTCATGCTCCTCCAGCAGCAGAGGTGCTAATTATCGAGTGAGCTGGTTGTTCTGCTGCTCGCAGGCTGACTGATAGCAGCAAGTGAAAGTACATTTCTTTGTGGGGCAGCTTGGGCTTTGTCATCAGGGGGAGGCTGGAAAAGCCACGCTGGCAATGAAGTGTGGACAATCAATACCAATGTAGTGTAGACCCCCCCACCGTGCAAACTCAATTAGATTTTTTTGCTGTATTTTGTGTTTTCACGCTGCAGATCAGCTAATTTTCTTTGTTCAGTTACAGTTACAGCTGTTAAAGCCTAGAGCATGACTGGCTGACTGGGTTTTGAAAAATGTGACATTCTGTAGCTAAAAGCTTTCTGAAGAGTGAGTAGCTCTGACCTCTTTTCTTGCCTCTTTTTTTCCCTATCACATAAGAGAGACATTTGCTGTCTCCAGCCAGATCCCCTGCTCATTCCAGGGTCTGGGCAGCCCATGATAAATGACTGCTTTCCCATGGCTTTGCAGCCCAGTTTTCTCAGCTCAGCTGACAAGTGCCACAGCCTATTGCAAAAGAAAGTAGGTACCTTCATTAAACCACACACCTGATGTGACACAGTCACTGTGCAAACACGAGTGGCAGAAAGTCACCTAAATGCAATGTGCCAGGTGGGCTGCAGCAGGAGGGTGACAGTCCTCTTCTGCCCTCTCATTCCACCTCTCCAGAATGCATTATAGCCAGGTACAGGTACAACATTCTCTGCTTCTCCCCTCTCAGTCTTGCTCACTGCCCTGCACCTACATATGCATCTATCTGCACACTTACAGGGAACACTCAGCACAGTGAGCAGCTTTGGTGGGCCCCAGATGAATCTATAAGCAGCAACTACATGTGAATATTTAGCAAAGGTAAAACAAACTAGGGACATTCCAGAATTAAAAAAAAAGCAGAAACATTTCCCAAAATCCACCTGGCTCCCCTCCATTCTCTGAAATGTGGTGCTAGGCTCCAAAACCCTTCTAAGCTGGACAGAAACCCCTCCAACTCAGAGGTGATGGAGGTGATTGACAGCTGTAGTGCTGACTGGATTCTCAGCGCAATAGACCAGAGGATCACCACTGAGGATGGTTTGTTGTGCTAAGCATTGTAGCAGAGGAGCTGCAGAGCACTCTGCCAGAGCTGCAGCAGCTAAAAGACACCATCCATGTAGACGGCGATGGCAAGAGCTCAGGAGGGAGTTTGGACAAATGTCACATTAATAAAGACACAGAGTTTACTGAAGCCATCAATGCTGCCAGAATGGCCCCGAGCCCAGCTGCAGCGTGACTCTGCAAAGGCCACAAGCACATGGGTGACCGAGCCATGGCCTCTCCATCTCGCTGAAAGCAGAGTGCCATAATGAAGAGAAGCAGGCATCCTCCTTGCAGAGCTAATCCGGGCTGGGCATGTGACACCTTTTCCTAAGCCTCCTTCTGTATGATTCATTTGACAAATACTGTCTTGCAAAGCTTTTGATTGTGGGTCCACTTCCAAAATGGCAACATCCCTTTGCACTCCACCACGCGCTGGAGGGATTTCCTCCTCTCATCCCGCCTAGGTAGATTTTCAGTTGGCTAGCAAGCCACAAATAAAAGTTTGACAGCTGTCAGCTGTCAGCTGTCAGTTTACCACTGCCTGTGCACCTCCTCATGAACACCGTGCAGGCTCTTGTCTCTTCCATACTTTTTGCCATAATGACCAGCAAGAGGGAACCTCATTGCAGCCTACTGCTAAGTTTCTTTCCTTAGCTGGAAGTGAATTTGTTTATGACTCTGATTCTAGTCTTGTGTACATATTTAGAAAGACAGGGGATAAAAGTGCCCAGCAGCTCCTCTGAACTTTCCCCGGTCTGTATTAGGGGGTTGAGGCAAAGACTCCTCCTTACCATATCTGGTGTGGGTCATGGTACTCCATAAGCCAGAAGAAGGGTTAGTGGGTCCCTGCAAATAGTATCTTTCTGTAGATAAAGGCTTATAGCAAAAATCTGACTTTTCAAAGGCAAAGGAAACCAAATCCTTCAAAACTTTGAAGATTAAAGCATATTCATTTTAGCTTATTTGTATATTTAGCACATTTTCTTGGTGCAGATATAGATGCAATTCTCATTTCATTTACACAGCTGCAAATCTCCATCTGAGTTAAAAGAGGAGGGTAGAGTCAGAGCTTGTTTTAATCCACACAGGAGGAAATATTCAGTGTTGTAATTCACAGTTTACACTATACCTTGAGTGCAAGAGACTAAGAGGTTGTCTTTCTGCTGTTAGTCAGGATGTAGGACTTAGAGACAGACTAAAGCAGTTTGCTCATAGAAGCCACTTCTGCCCCTCTCTCTGCTCAAAAAGTGTCACACCACTCTGTGGGTAATTAGCTGCTTAGTTGTGAAATGGTACTGTGGTTTCCACTGGGATAACCCCCATCCACAGTCTAAGCCTTGTATGGCAGCCTGGCATCACTGACAGAATCTGGGTCACAAATGGCCTTTGCAAGAGCACAGCTGGAAATCCAGACAAATGTATGATTTAATATTCTTAAAAGGGAGAGTTTAAGCAAAAAAACTTGTGGAAAGAGACATTCCATGGATACATGGAACCATCAGAGACACTGGTTGGAGTCAGATTTGATGGGTGACTTTCATGCTTGCTCAGGGAGAATTTGGAGGTGATTCAAACCTGCCACTAAAACCCCAGTCCCAATTGAAGAACATGGGGATCTGGCAGTATACCCCAGTTTCCATCAATTAATTAATGGTAAAGCCTGCTAGTTGTAATTTCCCCTCGCTGCATTCATTGCTGATGGGCCATACTACTCTTTCAATACTTTTGTAACTGATACGTGGCATTTTACTGATCCCTATTTTTTACTGCAGGACCAAAACCTGTTCATCTCCATATGATTGCAAACCATGTTAGCCAGCCTGAGCATTAACACAGCTATAGAGTTACGTTCTGCTGTGTGTTTGATAATTTTGGCTTCCTTAGAATGTTTTCCACATGCACAAAACTGTACATGTCAATATAAATAGCTGCAACTTACACTCCTTCTGATCGAAGCCTAGATCCAGGCTCTAGGATCTTCCTGGGAGATTTCAGACTTGGATATTATTTTCTTTTTGACAGATGAAAACACATACCAGGGTCCGATGGATGGAATAGCTCTGTTCAGTGCTGCCGTAGCTCATAAAGCTTTGTATGCATGTGGGGAGAGATGAGACTTGACAGCTCCCAAACACTGTGCAGCGTCTCAGCTTTGGGCAGAGGCTGTTTTAGCTTACTTGGGAGAAGGTTATGGTGTGGGGAAATCGTGGGCTAGGACAGAATTTTGTTGTGGTTAACACCTGAATGTTCCTCACTTAGTCCATCTACACTGGTATAAGTACTAACAGCCTTCCTGTGCTGGAAATAGATTGAGGCTCTGCCCTAATGGCACCCAAGGAAACAACAGAAGTGAAGGAAAGTTAAAAATCAGGCTTTGATAGTAAGAGGCATTTCAAGAGACTCCAAGGCCTGAATAGAAGAATAGTCTGCTGCTTTGCCTCTGAACTCTGTGTCCTGCATAACAGCTATAGGATAGGGCTGGTATGATTCTGGATCAGCTTTTTCCCCCTACAACACAACAGTGGTGAACATATCTATACTGTGAATAACTTAGCTCCCAGCTTTTCTCTTGACTTCAGGTCATGGAATCATCCACACAGCATGTACATTAGCCCACTCTAAACCAGCTGCTACCAAGGCAAAAGCTGAGTCTTTGTATGGATATTTGGCTTTGCCCTTTCAGGCAGCATGGCAGAGTCTGCACCAGACTTGGCTTTCTCTGCCCTGTACATCATCTCTCCAGTATTTCACCTCCAGGCACTGCGTGCTTACACACTGCATGCTCCTTTGCACTACTTTCCAAGGCATGCAACATACACACCCTGCATGGAGCTACAAAACACACTCTGCTGGGTTGCAATGCAGCCTCCTAATTTCAGACTCCAAATCTATGGGGAGTAGGGGAAGACCAAACACAAGAGAAGTAATAAAAGTCTTTGGTGCACATGCATGCCTGATGAAGCTCAAAGCCAGGCACTGTGCAACGTACAAGCAGGCACTTTCATGTGGGTAGCTCTCAGCAAGACAGATACAGCTCACGCTGTGCTGCATGGCCAGCGGATGGAGGGATCTTTCTCGAGCAGAGAACTTTGCAGTGTGGCCATAGTCACCTTCTGCCAAGGACACTTTTCTGTCTCTTTCTCTATCTGGTGCGAGCATTGGGGTCATCTCTAGACACACTCCAGAAAACAGTTTTTCATGCACTTTCAAAATCTATGGGAGCTGCTTTTGTGAGATGGTGTCCTCAGCAACGCCTAGCCAGTGCTCTGTCAGCATGTGAGACTTGCTGGTAACACACCATGTAACTTCCATCCAAGACTTAATTGCCAGAGGAAACTGCAGAGATGGGGAGTTTCCAAGTCAATCTTCCTCTTTTAGGAGTCTAATAACGCCTATAGGGACACAAAATAACCTTTCATTAGGACTTCCTAACTGCTACTTATTTCCCTGGAGAATTTGGCTGTTTACAGCTATGCACATTATTCTGTAGTCTCACTCCCAGCCAACTGGAGGTTGTTATTTTGGGGCTGCATTCAAAAAACACCCATATGTGAAGAACATAAGTTAGTTCCAGAACAAAAATAAGCCATGGTTACATACATGATTTAAAATGCATTCAGTCCCTATCTGCTTCTTGCAGCAGTATTCGAGCACCCTGATTCTTTCCAGTATTTACCCAGCAATTGTCAGCAAAGCACCTGAGAAGGATGGGATGCAGCCACAGCTCTCTTTTCAGACACATAGTTCAGGCACTGTCTTAGTGTATGGGGAAATGAGCTGCAAAAACTAATTCTCCCAATGAATTTCTTAGGCATCTAATTGAGGGTGAGCCACTCGAGCAGCTATTTCCTTTCTCATAGCATCTGCCTGTAGTATCTTCTGCTTCTTTTCTCTTCCCTCTCCCCGTGTAAGAAGTGCCAGCTGTACCTGTCTGTACCCTGTCTGTCTGCCTTTGCAGCTTAAGAGGGAGCAGGGGAACACAGATGGGGTGAGTTGCAAAGTCTGCTATTAGCCTTAACGATCTGGACTCTTTCCTCTGGGGAGTAAGAAAGGTGAAGAACCAAGGTTTAAAAATAACAGCTGCCAAGAGAGATGAACTGCTTTAAATTTTTAAAACTGTCTGAACTGGCTAATGGCCATGAGTGAGAGTTTACTGAGGTGGTGGATTGCTTTGACAACTGAGATCCATTTTGCAGTTGAATAACCTTTTCTCTGCTTTTTGTTTCCAGTATACACCAGTCCAAGAGCTAACAGACTCAAAGCTAAGAACATCAAAAAAGGGAAGTTTATTTTTCTCTTCGAATCCAGGATTAACAATTAGGCTGAAGTCAACTAGTTCTACAGTCCTGGTGAATTTCCGAAGGAAAATAATTTCCATTAACATGTTTTCTTTGGGGAACAAACCATGTATTTTAATACAAAATATTTTGATAAGTGACTTATATCCAGCACATGTATTGTCATCTGACTTAGCTAATAGTATCTGTTTAAATGCCAGTTTTATGAACTATCAGCTGGGTTTTTTTTTTTTTTCCCATCTTTGTCAAAAAATACATTTATCTAAATAGCAAATCTTTTAAAATGTAGCTATTCAGAAAATTGTGAATGGCAGTTCTATTATACTGGCATGCCTGAGTGCAAGCACAGGTTATTCTCTTGATTAGCTAAAAGAAATACTTCTTTTATTCTCCAGGCTGTAACTAGCTGCAGTCTGACTGTCAAGTAGCCAATAACAAGCTGCTCCTCTTTTCCCAGAGAAGCACTTTAAAAGCAAAAATGCAAGAAAACTCTCTATGAACAATAATAATAAAATAAAACTTCCTTGTCTGCTATCTTTAGTCACAGCTGTATGTGGTGATTTAAAAACCACATTCATTTCAGCCAGCTGCCCTTGCAATGGTGACCTGACATTTCTGAGGGGGGCAATCAAATATGATCCTGTTATTTGGTTTTCCACCTGTTACAAAGCAGAGATAGACAGGTCCCTGTGTCCAAGAGAGATTGAGTTCCCATGTCCTCTGGCTCAGCCATCTCTAACCTCGTGTGCACCACGCTGTCTTTGTGCTCCGCGGAATCGTGTGCTTGCCAGAGGCATTCAGATGTGCTTCATTGCCTGGATCCCGGGGCATGATTAAAGGAGTGTGAGAGTTGTATAGCTCATGTACGCGATCTTTATGTGTGGTCCTTTCTCGCTATGCTGAGGAGTTAGTTGTCTCTGTAAGAATCAATCAGTAGCCTCCCATCCAGCCTTGCTCAGCACGCTCTGGTTCAGTACACTGTGGACTCCAAATACCTTTCCAAGTAGAGCAACCTTATGATGCAGTGCTTAATGTACCTCAGACGTGGAGCCAAGTAAGTTAGAAAGATTGATTGTCTCGTCTTTTTGTGTTGCTATGGCTCTGGGCTGAGTGATGGGTGGTTCCTGGCTCTCCTGGGCTAGCTTCACTCTCACAGATCGCCCTTGCAGCCTCTCTGCCAGCCTTTTGCTGACTCCTCCAGCCTTTGCCACACTCTGTTCACAGGCTCCTAAAAAGGTTTTGGCTACAAGTGCCTGGATCCCAGACACAGAGCTTTTCTAATATGAGAAAGTTACTGCTGAGTTGACTTCTGCTGTCCCTGAGGGCTTTGTAGCTGTGGCTTCTCACCTTGTGTGCAAGCAGTGTTTTTTTTCTACTCCCCAACAAACATGCCTCAGCAGCAGTGCAAATCTGGGGACTCCATGTCCCCCAAGAAAAGATGTTAAAGCAGAGCTATATTGCAAATGAACAACATCCTGGACTGCAGTATGCTCTGAGGCATTGTTAAGGGGATTTTGAAGGGGTGTGTTTACACCTACCCAAAAATTCACCACTCCTCTCCTCTTACATAAACTCTTGGAGAAAAATGTCCATACTTAAATTAAATCAATACTCAGGCTTAGTTAAGTCAAACCAGTGTTTTAGGACAAGCATACATACGTGTGATGCTTACCAGAGAGATCAGACCTCCATCATCACAGATGCCCTTTTTTTTGGAACATGTCCTTCAGTTCACTCTTGTCCAGGAGATGCCAACACTAATGATAAAGAACCAGGGCTTTGCTGCCCCTGGGAGAGCCAGGAGAAGGGGTGGTATCTGCAAGCTGCCATGGCAAGCAGAGACAGAAAGCCTTGGGCAGCAGGTGTGAGACAGAGAAGGTCAACATTTTCCTGCCTTGCAGGAGAACTGGACAAGAAATGCCCAGATGGCTGTGAAGTCTTCAGATACCCCAGGAAGGGGAGCAGCAGAAATCCTTCAGGAAGATGGATAAGTGCTCTCCCAAATTAGTCAGCATCTAAATATAATGGCTCAACCCTTGCTGAATGATGTGATCAGCTCTCTAACTTAATTAATATTGTTGTGTTGCATGATCAGGGATAATCATCAGAGATGTGTGATTAAGATACTAATACCAACAGGGTTTATTATAGCTTTTTTTTTTTTTTTTTTTTTTTTNTTTTTTTTTTTTTTTTTTCCCCCAAGAGGCAACAGATATGGGTGTATGTAGTAGTGAAAATATCTTTTAAAGGCAAACTTCAAACTTTCCTGAAAAGTGAATCATCCTGAAAGGGGGTCGAAAGATTGCTATAAATATGTCAGTTGTGAACTGTGGGATAATTGCAGTTCACTGCCTTGCTTTTCACATGAGGGTAGTTGTTCTTTCTGTTTTCTGCATTATGGGTGTGTGTTTTGGGGTGGGGGAGGGTTTAGGGTTATTTTGGCGCAAAAGGATTCAGTTTTTAGAAGTGTAATTCTTAAAAATGTGACAAGTCCAGCTGAAAACAAGGAAAAAAAGAGTCAAACTAACAATGACCATAAGATTCTCTGCAAGATGTTAACAGATACTCACAGATTTATTTAAAAATTTGTGATGTTGCAATAGTAAAGAAACTTTATGAGATTCCTGAGCTTTTAATTTTTTTTTTTTTTTTTTCATAGGAAAGTATGCTTGGAAGAAAAGCAGCATCTCCTTAGGAACAAATGCCTGGGAGGACCTATTAACTTCATTCCCTTTTCCATAGAGAAGAATATCACAACAGTTCCACAGGTATCCTACCTCTGTTTGAAAAGCATCAGTAGCTTTTTCCTTATTATTTTTATCAGTGGGGATTGCTTTGTGTTTAAGGGCATCTGCAGAAAACATTTTCTCATTTGCTCCTTTTATAACATTTCTGTAGTTTTAACACCCTCTCTCCCAATTTGGTATTCTGTTGCTGCTGTGTTTATCTGGAGCCAGACTCAGCAGATAGGGTCTCAAAGCCTCTTGTCAGCATTTCTTTCACCTTACCAAGAAGCTCCTCTGTTTGTTGAATTCACCTTTCCTGAACATGACTTGACTAGCGTTGAATGCAGCCTGCCAGCCTAGGTTTCACTGCAGCTGATGCCCACTCTTCATCAGGTAATGGAGCATCTGCAGAGCAGTTTTAACCCTTTGAAGAGAGGTTTACATGTAGCCTAGGCAGACCTGGACTCAATCCTCCTTCACTTAGGAGTGTCTTTTTCTATGCTTCAGTCCAAAAGGCTTTTCATTTCAGATTCAAAAAGCAGAGCAGGTAATTAAACCTTGGGATTTACCTTATTACAGCTGCTGTCATTTCCCTCCTCATTTTCAACCAGGTAAGTTCTTATCAAGATGAGATTCCTTTAATGTATAGTGTGAAACTTCAGGGCAGGGAGGCAGATTTGGGGGATGATTGGCAGGTAGCATGCTAAAACACCCTATGGTATTTTTTGCTCTGATACTAAGTATTAATCAGATAATTTCTTTTCCTTGTCCTCTCCAACTCCATGCTTTTTCTGTCTGTTTATGCATTTACAGTCCTTGGGGGGGCTGTGTATTATAATATATGGAATAAAACCTAGCAGTAACTCCAGTTCCTGCTGGTTTAAATTCTAGTAATTGCATTTGAATGGGAAAAAAAAAAAAAAAAAAGGTTTTGAAGTAGAAATTCTCCTCCCATCCCAGCGGCTGATTGCTCTGACGTTATCAGTACACAATTCTACTTCAGCTTTACCATTTCAGCCCAAAGCTGAAATGCTGCATCTTGGGAGTTCAGGGCTTCACGAATAGCATCTTTCCTATTCACATCAGATCATTCAGCATGTAATCTTTTTATCTCCTGCTGCAACCGCTTCTTGTGGCAAGTCCAATCTTCTATTGCAGCATTATTTGAAGTGATTAGCCCTGACAGATTCTTAAATTCTGACTCCCAAAGTTGATTTTTGGAGGTATCGAGCTGTGGTGTTTCATGATACACCCCCTCCCCCCCCCAGATTATGATCAAAAGTGGAGCAGTGATTGTTGTTTGTTTGAAGTTGAATCTTATTTCCCTTTAGGCATCTGAATTAGGCAGTTTCCTGGAGCTTGATACCCACAGAGGAAATACAAGATTAAGAGCTTAATCAAACTGAGAAACAATGCCTGGCAGGAGCCAAATACCTCTGAGTCTCCTTCTCAGTAGCAGCTTCTGCTTAGAACTGTTTGTAACAAAATTCTTGGTCAGGAATCTTCCAAAGAAGCATGTATATTTTATTTTTGGTTTTGATGTTATCATGCCCATCCACTGGGCATGATAACATCATCTTTTTTTTCCAGGGATATGGCATCTGGGATGAAACTGTCTGTGAGGGACATCGCCTTGGGGTGTATTGTTTTGCCATTAAAACCTGAAAGAGAGGTCCTCCCAGTAGATTCATATTGGTGCACGAGTTGAAGAATATTTGCCACCCCAAAAACTTTTAAGGGTGGAAAAATACATTTACTATGCACATTTAGCCTGACATACATATCTCCTATTGAAGGCAGCAGGCAGATTCCCATCTTAAATGAATCACAGACTCTTCTATGGGCCTGCAACAATATTCTGCATGTATGTGGTCTTCTTATCCCACAGAACACGTAAATGTCTTTTCGGCCCGTACATGTGTGAGCCAAAGTCAACAGCAGGTCTTTCTACTTACTTCAAAGGCCTCAGATTAGTCCTTTCTGCATACAGCAGGAATTACTTTAGGAAATTTACATCTGGTGTGAAATGTGCATCTGTTTAAGAGCCTGCAGAAAGCATTAGGGTTGGGATTGAGCAAAAATAGTCCAGCCCAAACTGCAAGTAAAGTTTGCCAGACTGGGTTCTCACCAGGACATGAGCGGTGTCACTGCTGCTCTTTGAGAAGGTGCTTTGTGTTTGCAAAAGCCTGAAAAAAGAATGTAAATGCTCTTTTGCTACCTGAATGTCAGTCTCCTATTAAAGACATTATTGCATTTCTGAGAACAGAAAATTGCACAGTTATGCCAAGTAGCAGGATAAGAAATGTCTATTTTGTGAGTAAAAGCAAAGCTGGGTTAAAACTGGTCACTTACTTGCACTAATACTGTGAGAGGAGGTTCAGGAAAAAGCCAGAACACGAAAATAAAATGGCAAGGGTCATACCACAAAGACAAGTTGTTTCATCAAGTGGAAAACACTGTGATGGGAAGAATTGTGATAAATAAATATGTATTTGCAACATCTTGAAACCTTTTGAACTGCAAGGGGTGGGAGAAGTCTCCATTCTCATCCATAAGGGCTGACAGCTCCTTTTGCAAAGGGCATGACAAAAGGATGCACTTTATTTTAATTGTCACTCTGCACTTTATTTTAATCATCCCTCTGGCTGTAGCTGTTAGTGAAAGCCACCTATTGGTAGCCCAAGAGTGAAATTTTCCATTTATCCACAGAAAAAAAAAGCTGCAGCTGTGACAGCAGTAAGGCAAGATACTCACCACCAGGAGAGGACCACGAAGGGAAATACTTAGACCAAGTGAAAAAGGTACTGTTCATAATCTGTTTGATCCATTCAATACCACTGAAAATGGTACTTGGGGGATGTGGTGTTGGCATCTGGCCACTGCATTCAGGATCCTCTCTATTTCACCTCTTTTATGTAGCTCGATGAAAAATCCAGCAGACAGGAATCACTTCCAGTTACTAATTACCAAGGCTGGTTTTGAATTGAGTGGCTGGCAGAGGAAAGTATCAGCACTCTCTAATTTCAGTCCTTTTTACAGGGACTCTCTTAAACCTCTAATCCCTTGAATTTGGCTTGGCTATTACTCTTTTCTAAAGACAAAATTTCAATATTAGAATGATTATTTTTAGTGAGTATCTGTAGCGAGGGAAGAAATATGTTAGAGAGGCTTACCAGTTTTAGGCAAACATATTGGCAGTACAGCATTTGGGCCAGCATCAAGGTCCTTGGACAGTATTCTCCATCCACTGGACCAGTATGGTCTGATGTGTGTGATTTCAAATCCAGTGGCCAACTTTTTCTGATTACTTTTTCCCGCACCGTGTCTTCAACCAGGTGCTCTCATCCTTTTCCTTGCCCGATACTTGTGATGCTCTGCCCATGGAGTGACCTAGAGTGCAGGACTAAGTCACAGAAAAAAAGTACTAATTCTCCACTGGTGTTCATGTCTAAATCAGTATATTGAAGGGTCAAAAGTGCTGCAGTTCCATCAGGAAGGAGAGAAGGGATATTGTAGATGTCAGTAGAGAGCAAGACAGAAACATTCCTTACAGCATGGTATCCTCAGATGGTACATGAGAAACATCAGATTGTGATCAGGAAACATGACTGCAAAACCTCTTCCTTCCTAACCTCCTACTCATCATTCTCCTGATGTAGGAGCTGGAAAATAGACAGATGGAAAAGGCAAAACTAATGGATGCGTTTCTAATGGACTGGTTGTTAACTGGATTGTGAATTAAAACTTCCATGGTGACACACAGCATAGGATGTCCTTGGAGCCCTTTCAGAAAGCCAAGTGGTCTTTGGATTTGGAAAAGCTTGTGAAACTGATGTAAGGACATTAATGTTTCAGAAGGTTAGCTCTAGTGGCTCTACACAGTAAGTCAGAGAGAGGCATTTCTTTGTTACCCTGAGGAAGTGAGGCTGTGAAGGAGATGTGTGGGCAAGAGGAATGGAAAGTATGACATCAAGGCCTTAAGTCAACAATAGACAGACAATTTGGAGCTGTCAGAAAAATCCCTCCAGTCTGCCATTGAAAATCAGGCTTAACACTCACCGATAACAGCACTGGTAGAAATAGCCCAGGATGGCAGGACGTATGCCTGGAAGGGACACAACCAAGTGAAGCACAGTAGCTTGAAGCCATATTCTGCAGCCAGAGTGGGAAGGCAGTCATGGGACAGTGGAAATCTTGTGTGAAGATGGGAAGGGGGCCTTGAATGTATGTCCTTCATATATATACTGGAGGGCAGGGATGCCATCCAGAGGGACCTGGACTGGCTGGAGAGGTGGGCTCAGGCTAACCTCATGAAATTTAACAAGGCAAAGTGTAAGGTCCTGCACCTGGGG